>CP092865.1:169267266-169281519 GCA_030710605.1 Cordylochernes scorpioides | reverse complement strand
TTAGCATGTTTCAAAAGTCCCACTACATGCGAACCAGGTTTTTGAATAACTCTTCCAGAAACGCTTAAAATAATGTCGTCTGGTATATAATACCGAGTAATTGTTCCATTTTTTGATATGGTTTCCATAATAGTTTCATTTCCAACAACAGTGAAATCCTTCTTGTGAATTACAATGTCATAGTCAACATCATACGCACGTAGTTTAAATTTAAATAAATCGTCCTGTTTCTTTTCCCATGATTCTAGATGTGCTATTTCGTAATATGAAAATAGCTTGATGAAAATTTCATCTATCTGTTTTTTGATATCTTTGTTTGAAGTAGTTGTTGGAATGAAAGTCACGCTTGATGTTTCTGGAGGATTTGTTATTTTTTGACTAGTTGTATAATTCTTCGTACTTTCATCTAATAACGTTGTTATAGACATTTCGCTACTTGTTTCATTATTATTTGCATCTTCTACTTCCTTTTGCATTAATCGTCTTTCTTTATATTTTTCGTCAATATTTAGAGGATGGAAATTGTCTTTGGAGTAGTCTGTCTTTGATTCAAGATCCCTTGAACCTTCGCCTTGCTTTTTGAAAATAAACAAAATAAATATTGAAATCCAAAATGGTATTGTTCTCATAATTATATGTTAATATATATATATAGCTTTGAATAATTGACAGAAATAAAAAATAATAGACACACTTTCTCTTAGAACATCAAACACACAAATAACAGCGAATAGTTTTCAAAATATTATTAAAAGTGTTGCTAGCTTTATTTTTAAAACAAATTTTCGAAAACATAATTCTGATAAGTGTAATTAATTATATATAAAATATATTTTAACGAAGCTTCTACTAGGAAAAATATTAGAATATTTTTTTTTTACATGTGGCAAAAATTTTAAATAAATATATTTTTGAATAAATTATGAATTGTGAAATATTATATATAGATTTTGTAGTTTTAAGACATTTTACACTTTAATGACAGCATTTTACACTTTAATAATAATATTTAACACTTAAATAACATTTTATAATTTTTAATGCCAACAATAGTTTCATTTTTACACGATATTCTTCGGATTTTTAAATTATTTTAGCAATTTTACTATATTTAGATTTAATCGAAATACTTAATTTTAATTGAAATTGGTCTATTTTAGACATTTTAAAATTCGAATTAATCAGCATTATAAATAAAGCTTTTGAGATATTTTCCAGCAAACCACTGTATAATATGGCGCTTAAATTGGTCCTATATTTCTGCTACAAACTGCTGCCCAGCTTAAATTGCAGCTTTTTGATAACTTTAGTATTAAATAGCTTTTTCCTATGTTGAAAGAAAATATCGTACAAGTTAGTATTTTGGCTTAGATATTTATTCATCGCAATTATGACGAGGTAATTAATGCTATAGTTAATTAATGGTGTCTTAAACGGTAAAACCTTTTACATGTACATCTTAAAAATTTTAAAATGTTCTTATTTAAAGCAAAAATGTCTTTATACAATTCAATAATGTACATAATTAAATCAAAAAGGTATATTAGATTATTGTTTTTAAAACAGATGTATAAATACAAGAAAATATATAATTTCTGATCGGGCAACTGAAAGTTTCTGATGGGTTGCACCATCTGTCGAAATAAATATCAACTATTGTGAATTCCGATCAGATTCGATATCACGTAGTCAAAAGACGCTAAGAATGATATTTATAACCCAAGTTCTCTGGAGCGCAGCGACACCAAGAATGAAAACTGACTCACAAAGTAATTAAAATGATATTTCAATGAGATAAATAACTGAAGTTCCTCAACAAACGACCTTTTCCAACCATCTGCAAGTTGACCAAGAAAACATCGTTGTACATGACCCCTGTACAAAAGTTACAAACGCAAAAAGTCAAGAATGACACCTGTTATAGCCGAATATGTTACAGTCTGGAAGTTGCTCTGCCAAGAGCTGAAAGACTTGTGCAAAGAAAAATTCCAATGCGCGAGTTCTGAATATAAGCATATCAATAAGACGAAACATATTCCAGTCTTTAATAAAAGTAGGAAATATACGTTAAAAATAATGGTGACTACTCTTATAGACTCCAAGAAAGTAAACCACTGGAAGTGACATAAAGGGTGTGGAAACAGTCTTCAAGTCTGAAGATTTAGCAATAGATATTGCTTCATTGGGTTTTACAGAGACTGATGGGAAGATGCTTCATGCCCATTAATGTTGTACCGGAACTCTCTTTTTTCCAAAAAATTGGGGAATCTTTCAGAATATAACAATATTTCTACTGCCAGGGTTTCGAACATGGTTAACACTAAACTGCTTCCTGAAACCAAAATGTGTAAAGTGAGCTGAAGAGTACCATTCGAAAGATTCTAAAAGAAATCAACTTCCTCCAAATTGTACAAACTGCGGAAAATCTCAAACGGCCAACTACCGCGGATGCCCAAAGTTTCTTAAAGCACAACAACATCAGCCGAAATACCCTGGACAGCACCACCTTAATAACACAACCCAGATTACTCTAAGAAAACTGAAACATGGCCAAAAACTGTAGAAAAACAGCGACAACGCAATGCTGAGGTTGGCACAATCAAAACTGCTCGTTCTGACACTAAGGGCTTGTGTTAAAAGTTTCAACAGGTCATCAAAACATACCTACAATGGACTAAAAACTTCCTTTAAAAATTGTTACTTGGAATTGTAACGGAATTAGAGACCAAAGAACGGTTTGATATGAAAATATATTATTGACCACACAGGTCAATAGTATGAGGAAAACACGATTCTAAGTTACAGTACCCGCTTGATAATTGATTAAGAATAAAATTTGAAAAAAGTAAAAAATATCAATAAAAAATATATAGAAAAGTATACAAAATTATGTTCCATCGAGGAGGCTCTCCCAACGATGAAAGGTTCAACTCTATGCAATCAGGGCGTTCTCACGGATGTCCCTAAATTCCAAAGTCATGAAATACCTGTAGATTCTTGATTTTGGCTGAAGATGTTAATGCGATGTCATAGTCATGAAGGCCAGACCCGAAGGAATATCAATTTCTACAGGTCCTGAGGCCGCTGTAGGTGGTTAAAGACTTCCCGGATGAGAGGTCTAACAGCACCTGTATCTATGGGCTAGCGACAAGTCTCCGGACCCACAGGCTTCTGGTTTGTCAGGAATGAACTAATTTTTATATTCGCTCTCATTATTTCGATCAAATTTAATGTATTTCCATATCACGTAGAAGTCAGGTATTTTATATACTCGTTCAATTTATCTAACAGGAAAAGTGGGCACATTTTCTAATTTCTTTGTGATACACACAGCTGTTTGGTAATAAAAGCTATAGAATTTGTATATTTCATTTCAAACAGAGCAGAGTATGCTGTCAATAAACACTGATGCCCAAAGGTTAAGTTTTACACCTGGTTCTTGTTCTTTAACTTTAAATATAAAGCACTTAAAGAGAGAGAGAGACACAAAAAAACAGTTACATATTCTAAATGTCATGGATCGTAATAAATGATGCAAAGTTATTCCGATATGCAAATTTGATACGACCACTCAAACATTTATTGTTTCTCTGGCTAGTTCTCTCGCTTGACTCTTCTGATTTTTGCTGTCTAAGCATTTTTGAGTCCTTTCATTACAGATCAATTTTTATTCTTATGCAGTTCAATTGCTTCTAGGCATCGTTTAGATGATTCTTTAAGGTGTCGTACTATTGGATGGTTGAAAATGATGCAGCATGGCGTCTAAATGTTTCAAAAATGGTGATCTCACGCCTCTAGAAACAGTTTAAAGAGACAGAGGATGTCTCCAGAAGACCCGTTGCAGGACCTGTCCAAAAGCCACAACACCACAAGATGACAGATTTTTGACAATAGCCAACAAACGCAATAGAGGTGTATCACACAGTATGCTTGTTTCTGAGCGTGCAACGGCCTCTGGAAGAAAATAATTCTATCCAAACTGTGTCCAGAAGGCTTAAAGCTGTTGGTTCTATGCAAGACGCCCAGTTGCATGCATCCCATTATAATTGTTACACAAAAGGACACGTTTGAATTGGAGTCGTCAGCATCAAGACTGGACATGCAATGACTGGAGTAAATTTATCTTCACAGATGAATCCCGATTTAGCCTCAAAAGTGATTCTCACCTATTCAAGATATGAAGAAAAATTGGGACACGATATAGTCCATCAAATGTAAGAGATAAAGACAACTTTGGTGGTGGCGGTGTGATGGTGTAGGCAGGCATCTCCCTCAATGGACGCAACGAACTGCATGTGTTTGAAGGAGGTTCCCTGACTGATCAAAGGTATCGTGATGAGATCCTCGAGCAATATGTTCTTCCGTTGGCTCACACAGAAGGCATAGATTTTGTACTAATGGACGATAACACTCATTTACACAGAGCGAACCTAGTAACTTAGTATATTCAAGACACCGGAATTACAAAATTAATGGACTGGCCAGCCAGATCTCCAGATTTATATTCTATAAAACATGCCTGGGATGCCATTGGGAGACGAGAAGCCGGTCATCTAAAATATTTATATTTCCGAGAAATATTTTGGAGTTGATTTGAAAATATTTTATATCTCCTATATATTAATCTTTATATATTATAATATTTTGAGCTGTATTATTCAAGATATAAGCACTAATAAAGATTTCATTAAGACATTAGTCTTGAACTATATAAAATAAAAATATTAAAATAAAAGTGTGGATAAAAAGAAAGATATATATTTTATTTATATGAAAATTAGACACTTCGGCCAGTTAGAGTTTTTTATTTTCTCAACGCTGTCGTCATTTTTTAATTTATTTAAAATTATTATTAGAAACGAATTTAAAAATGTAATATGAAGGACAACAAGAAACGAAAATAAATTTGAATTGGATAAAGCAAAAAGTTCAGAATGGGGGATATGAAGAAATTAAAAAATGACGACAGCATAGTTATAACTAAGGTAGATAAAGGAGGTAGATAAATACAAGATTATAATGATACAATCACAAGCCTTCTCAACGATAACAACACATATGAAGAAATTCGAGAAGACCCTACTAAAAAGATAAATCTTAAAATATCTAAATTTATCAGAGGCATAAATCTAAGGCCTTTAACAAAAGAAAATTGAAGGTAGAAGATGTCGCTGCACCTCTCTTCAAAAGACTACCAAAGATCCATAAGGAAGGAGTTCCACTACGTCCCATTGTGTCAGGATTCTGTATCAGGAAAGCTCCCACCAGAGGTCTGGCGGACTAGCTTAAAATCCAAATTCCGAGCACAAGAAAGATTTCTGGCTTAGAAATTAGGAATAGAAAAGAGTTATTAGATATCACTAAAATTTAAAGCTGAATGAACATGAAATAATGGTATCCTTTGACGTCAAATCGCTTTTTACCAATATTAATAGAACTCTAGCTCTTAAAGAGCTAAAATAATATTTCGAGGTGAAAAGACAAGATTGCGTTATTAAAGGATTAGAAATCGATGAAATGATAGAAGGTTTTAGGTTATGTTTAGGAAATATTTATTTTTGATATGGGGCTAAATTTTACAGACAAAAAGACGGTACTGCTATGGGTTGCCCTACCAGTATGATCATAGCTGACATTGTAATGGCATCAATAGATAGAAAGGCAATTTTAATAGAGGGAATAAAGATATGGGGACGGTATATAGATGATGTTTTCGCAGTGATCCAAGAAGAAAAACTTAACGAGATCATTGTCAAATTAAATAATTTAGAAATAGGAATAGAATTCACTGTTGAAACAGAAAATGAAGGATTTTTACCATTCTTAGATGTAGGATTAAGCCGTAAAGAAGATGGATCTATTATAACCAGCGTTTTCAGAAAGCCAACAGATGGTGGGATACATCTAAATTTTAATTCTAACAATCCTATTTTACACAAAAGGCAGGTGATGAAATCTCTTGTACAAAGAGCCAAACAGGTATGTGCAGACCAAGATATTTATAAAAAAGAGATGAAGAAAATTAGAGCGGAGTTAGAACAATCCGAATATCTAGTTGGCTTCATAAATAAATGGATTAGAATATATGAAATTGATAGCCCAAATTCGAATAGAACTACAGAAGGTTACAATAATATAATAATTCCATATATAAGAGAAGTTGATAACGAAATATCTAGAATTTTGAAAAAAATATAAATATAATATTTGGTATAGTACTGGGACAAAAAATGAATTTTTAACTAGAAATATCATACTGAAGGATAACATAAGCACATCAAAACCAAATAATGTAATTTACGAGATTAAATGCACACACACACACCGAATGTGACAAATTTATGTAGGAGAAACCGGTCGAAATTTAGAGACCAGAATTAAGGAACACCAAAAGGGTTTATTGGGGAGAAGGGCGTTAAGCAAAATTGGGTAACATACATTATATTCAGGACATAGGCCAGATTGGAATGATATTGAGATATTTCATAGGAATATAACAATCAAAAAGGAAATATTATTTTTAGAGAGATGGGTATCACGAGAATTTGGGACAAGAACTGTAAATACATTTGAAGATATTCCGCAAGAGAGAATTTGCTTCATTTTTAAATTTAAAAATAATTAAAAGCTAGATATATATTGAACATAATAGTTAGAAATTTATAAAATAATATGTAAACATTGTGATTATTATTATTAATTTATTTGTTTTGATTATAATTTTATTATTATATATTTTTATTTCCACACAAGATCATAGTCTTTGACGAGTTTAATATTTATTTTTGACTCGCGCTTTAGATGTTGTACTAAATTCGAAAAATCACGTGAGAACGCCCTTGCAACCCCAGAACAATTTTTAACGCCTTGCCAAATGCTTTATTTTTATTTACTTCTCCTGACGAAGTCAAAAGATATTTATCGAAACGTTGAGAAAATAAAAAAACTAACTGGCCGAAGTGTCTATATAAAAGTTATTATATAAATTTTCGCTTTTAAAACACATTTTTCACTTTAACGAACATTTTACCCTTTAATGTCAATTTTTTAAACTCGATTAACATTTTGCACTTTAATAGCAACATTTTTATTTTAATTGATATCTTTCGATTTTAATTGAAGTTTTAACCCTCAATCACCTTATAAATATGTTTATAGTGTAAATATAAATACGTTAATTTTATTTGAAATCTGTCTATTTTAATGCTTTTATATCTGTTCAATCAATCAAAAGAAGTAATCAATGTGAGATTGCTCTCAAAGTTAATTGTTGTTTGATATCGTTTTGTATAATCTTCTTATATTCCCAATACTAGCTGCTTGTCAGCTTAGTCTTCAGTTGATTTTCATAACTATTTATTAAAACAGATTTAGAGGTTGAATAAGAGAACCTCACAAGTTATTATTATGGTCTATATATATCCTAGAAATTCTCTATGTGTCACATGTGTAATGAGCTAATGTTCTAGATAATATAAATCATTCAAATTCATTGGACGTTCCGACATCCAACAACCCGTCTAAATCCTATAAATGGAAAAGACATCAGGAAATGAACTTTTTTGATATATATATTTATGAACGAGGACGTGCCTGGGTCTTCTTCGATTGAATTTTTACCTGAATATGTAGAAAAATACTCTTTTTTATTTACAAATAAGCTATTCAAATTTTGAGTTATGAATTCACCTATCCTTCTAATGAAAATATATAGAGTTTTTCGCCCCACATAAACAACAATCCATATAGAATTTTCTTTTTATTTATAGGTCATATATTAGGAATCATAAACAGAAACTGTGTGTTAAAACAAGAACATTAAGCATCCAGTGAAAAGTTTTTGTTAAAATATTAATATACAAATTATTGGGGAAAAAAGTAATTTAAAAAATAGAGACAACGATTCTACTACAGCTATGTATTTTTTGGTACATTCCATTATCCTCAATATTAGATATGAACGACAACATCATTTTAAACATAAAACAGGGGTAGGTCAGTCTGTCTGTCTGCCTGGTCTACATGAGAATGAGAACTTTTCCCTGGATGCTTAATGTTCTTGTTTTAATATTGATTCAAGAGATTATTTTATCGAATAGAAACTGTGTTTAACATATAGTGAAGTTTTGAATAAAAATTGTCTGTGTGTATTATTTGAAGAGATTGTTTCAAATAGAAAAATTTAAGCCTGATCAGACCTCGTTGACTTGAAACCCTTGTTTTAGGTTTGAAATGATATTGTCGTTCGTATCTAACATTGAGGATATTGAAATGTACCAACAAAATACATAGCTGTAGAATCGTTGTCTATATTCTTTAAAATTCGTTTTACAGAATTATTTGTATATTAATATTTTAACAAAAAAACTGAAATCTCATTTTTTATGAATATTTTCCGAAAAAACCCAGTGTTTATAAGAGAAGTTGAGGGGTAAAATGAGGAATGTTGATAGAGTTATCAGTCAAATAAGACGATTTGTTTTATTTTAAAATTTATTGAGAGCACGAGATATTTGTTTGATGTATCAGCTGCAGCGTTGGTAGTGGCAGTCCAGCAGGAGGTCCCGTCGCCTTGAGTGGCCGCACAATGGACCGGTTGAAACGCCGCTCTCGCCTCTGGGGCCACAGCTACGGCGCTGGTCATGATCGTGTCTCTTCACCACACTGGTCCTGTCGCCTTGAGTGGCCACACAATGGACCGGTTGAAGCGCCGCTCTCGCCTCTGGGGCCACAGCTACGGCGCTGGTCATGCTCGTAGCTCTTCGCCAACACTGGTCCCGTCGCCTTGAGTGGCCACACAATGGACCGGTTGAAACGCCGAGCTCGCCTCTGGGGCCACAGCTGCGGCGCTGGTCATGCTCTTGGCTCTTCGCCACACTGGTCCCGTCGCCTTGAGTGGCCACACAATGGACCGGTTGAAACGCCGTCTCGCCTCTGGGGCCACAGCTACGGCGCTGGTCATGCTCTTGGCTCTTCGCCACACTGGTCCTGTCGCCTTGAGTGGCCACACGATGGACCGGTTGAAGCGCCGCTCTCGCCTCTTGGGCCACAGCTACGGCGCTGGTCATGCTCGTAGCTCTTCGCCAACACTGGTCCCGTCGCCTTGAGTGGCCACACGATGGACCGGTTGAAGCGCCGCTCTCGCCTCTTGGGCCACAGCTACGGCGCTGGTCATGCTCGTAGCTCTTCGCCAACACTGGTCCCGTCGCCTTGAGTGGCCGCACAATGGACCGGTTGAAACGCCGCGCTCGCCTCTGGGGCCACAGCTGTGGCGCTGGTCATGCTCGTAGCTCTTCGCCAACACTGGTCCTTTCGCCTTGAGTGGCCGCAAAATGGACCGGTTGAAGCACCGCTCTCGCCTTTGGGGCCACAGCTACGGCGCTGGTCATGCTCGTGGCTCTTCACCACCACTGGTCCCGTCGCCTTGAGTGACCACACAATGGACCGGTTGAAACGCCGAGCTCGCCTCTGGGGCCACAGCTGCGGCGCTGGTCATGCTCGTAGGTCTTCGCCAAAACTGGTCCCGTCGCCTTGAGTGGCCGCACAATGGACCGGTTGAAGCACCGCTCTCGCCTTTGGGGCCACAGCTACGGCGCTGGTCATGCTCGTGGCCCTTCACCACCACTGGTCCCGTCGCCTTGAGTGACCACACAATGGACCGGTTGAAACGCCGAGCTCGCCTCTGGGGCCACAGCTGCGGCGCTGGTCATGCTCGTAGCTCTTCGCCAACACTAGTCCCGTCGCCTTGAGTGGCCGCACGATGGACCGGTAGGAGCGTCGCTCTCGCTTCTGGGGCTACAGTTGCGGCGCTGGGAATGCTTCTTGGAGGGCGTTTAACGACGCCTCCCTGGAAGAACACAGAGAACATTACACACATGTGAATTACTATAAGATTCTGGCTAAGTCAGATCCAATAGAGAAATATTAGACATTTATAAACAAGTTAACTGATGAGCTGTATATAAACCTTATAATCCTGAGTATGTAAAGTCTGGAGTACTTACGTCGCTCCCGCTCCTGAGACCGCCGGCGCTGGCGCCACTTGATGAGCCACAGGGGCGGCCTACACATGTAGTACTTGGTTAGTGGGTGGAACATTGTTTTATACGTAAAGGTATATTTGATACATAATATAAAACTTATTTACATACAATTACTTATTGCTATTAATAGTTTATTTACTCTCCAATGAGTAAGAAATCTCATGCTATGGAACGAAAGTTGAGTATGTGCATCAAGTAAATTCAAAGCAGCACATTTCATCCATTTTATTTTTATCGAAGCTAAAAGGTATAATGCACTTACTATCCTTCTAATTAACTGAAAGAAGATAAAAACTTCATATATACTAGAGATATTTGGAACTGGATATGATCAGCGTCACACAGCATATTTAAGTAATAAAAAAAACTGAATTTATCCTAAGAGGTGGTATTTAAATAATTCAGAAACACAAAATGAAATTGAGATTCACAGTTCTATAAAAGCCCATTCTAAACGAGGTGAATAAGTACACTCACCAGAATCTCCTGGCCGCCGTGGTCTCCGGCCCTTGGCGAACAAACTGTAACCACACGCCATCATTGCCACAATGTCCACAGAAATATCAGTGGGGGGAACTTACTTGTTGGCCGCGGGCCACGTGGTGGAAGAGGGGAGGCATACGTTTATCGTACACCTCCACCTCGGCCAGCATGGCGAACCTCACCGTCTTTCGCGGCCCCTCCGCTGGAGGGGGTCCTGTACACAAATATCACATTGTAGCTCTTCAGAGTTTGTACGAGATACATTCCAGTCCAAGACAACTTCAGGTTTGAATAGGATGGCTATGTACAAGTACAATCTTACAGTACCACGAGTTGCCATTCTATGATATTGTTCACCACTTGGCGTCAAAGACAACAGCTTCCCAATCATGCCATCTTGGGCTTATTTACTAGATTGAAATATTCAAAACAAGCATTAAATATGCAACAGATATCTACAAGTATCATCCTGTAAGACAATGAGTGACCATCCTGTGAGATGATAAATGAAAATTCTGCAAGACAATAAGAGTGACCATACTGTAAGACAAAGAATCATAATTCTGTAAGACAATGAGTGAACATCCTGCAAGACAGTGAGTTACCATCCTCTAAGATAATCAGTGACCATCCTGTAAGACAATGAGTGACTATCCTGTAAGACAATGAGTGACCATCCTGTAAAACAATGAGTGACCATCCTGTAAGACAATGAGTGAACATCCTGCAAGATAATGAGTGAACATCCTGCAAGACAATGAGTGAACATCCTGCAAGATAATGAGCGAACATCCTGCAAGACAGTGAGTTACCATCCTGTAAGACAGTCAGTGACCATCCTTTGAGACAATCAATGACCATCCTATAAGACAAAGTGTGACCATTCCATAAGACATTTATTGACATTCACGTCCTATAAAAAAATATTACCCATCAATGAAAACTGCCATCTATTGGAACCAAAACTTAGAATTAGTGACTAGATCGATAAATTAAATGCAGCTCAAGCCGCTAATATATTATCGTCAATGTAATCATTTCTGATAAAACCCAAAGTCTTTAATATGACTACTTCAATTTCTTCTTAGTCAAAGAGTTTTGAAAGTAAAATATAAATTCAACGAAACGTTGAAATAAGAATAGTCTAACGGAAGGCATTCAACCAGGTGAAATATTTTAACATCAAAACCTTGTAGATAGAAAATATACTTAATGAAGAGCTTCATTTGAAGAATATGAATATATGACCCGCCCCTCTTCCCCCTGATATATACTTGGACTATTATAATTATAGAAATTGTTCTGCTACAGAATTTCTATATGTGGTAAGGATGCCAGGGATTCACAAACCAAACAATGTAGATGTTATTAATTGATCGAAGAAAATACTGGAGATGATTGAGAGAACCAGCAGGTTGGGACAACATGTCCGACACTCAGAGTGGATAAAGGGATTACTGTAAGAGGAATCCAAGAATGATATCCATAATTAAAATGCTGGCCATAGACATGAAACTCTGAGAAAACAGGAATGCTGCTATCGAACAAACAATCTGTTCAGGAGAATTTGACAGATATGCTCTCTTCACCATCGTTGATAATAATATTTCGCCCAAAATTAATAAATTTTATAAAGGTACGTCTATAATCTGTGAAAAGAGCTTCCCGAAACATCAAAATTATTTTAAAACATCTCAATTATATTTATTATTATAAACACTCGCGTTATTATTGTCGAATTTCCTTACGCGATTTCATAACAAATGATAATGCTAGAAAAAATATGTATGTTGATAAATATGAGAAATCACAATAATATAACATATATTCGTTTTAATCCCTTTCTGGTTTGTACTTTTCAAATTATATTTTTGTTCAATGCTTTTAAAGATAGAAAAGTGAGTCTTTTTTTTTGCTTTACTTGCCACCTGAATATATGTAAGAAAATTGATGCATCAAAAACCAAGTATCAACTCCCAAAAGGCCTCAATCTAAATAGATTCGCTCACACAGTGTAGCTATCTATATAGTAATTATAATATGTAAACCGAACAAACACAAGGTGAAGGAAACAAGCTATGTTGTTGTTAATAAATATTTATATAGACTCTTTAGACAAATGCTCATAGTTCTGAATAATATTTTTCTCAAATTAAATTCAAATTAATCAGTGGCTCTTGTCCAAATATATCTTATAACTAACAAATTATTATATATATTTAAAGAGATAATATAATATCACAGAATTGAGGAGATTGGGAATTACGTCATTATAGATAGAGATCCATTTGTGTCAAAAATTAGACTTATCAAAATAGTTTATCGCTAAATCGATATTATAATATATACTTTTATTTGGGCGTAGAAATATTTGCAAGTTACATAAAACAAATTCGTTATGATTCTTTGGATAAGCGTGATAATGCATTAAGCCCAATAAAAAAAAATTATAAAATATTTAAAATATACGATTGAATGTATCTTCATTAAACCTTTTTTTGGTGTAAATTCTAATTAGGTAGATTTATTTATAATAATTTTGATGTAGATTGAGTTGTGATTAGAAATATATTTTATTGAATATATATTCATAATTTATTCGCAGAATAAAATATTTTTTACATATTTGTATATCGATTCTCAAGAACCTCGTATACATTCGAATCAGAATTGCGACCAAGTCTCAGCCCATATTGGCGAAACAAAAATTTCTGAAATTTTATAGACCTTGAAATAAATATATTTTCATTTCTGATAGCTTTTGTTGTCGATAATCAAAAGAGCAGATGTCAAACAAATGATGGAATTTTTTCACTCACTTTTAAGGCAATTGCCCATTTCTTCGCTTATAGTCACTTAGGTTAGCTTCGATAAGCTTTGATTCGCTTTGGTTCGCTTCGATTAGCTTTTATTAGCTTTGGTTAGCTTAAGATCGATTGGATGCGCTTTGCTCGAGTTGTTAGCAACAATTGGTAACAAGTTGGGTTGGGGACTTCTGGCTACAATGGACTAACTTGGTGGACCTTGGACATGGACAATTTTATTCTCTTTACTGTACCATCGTTAGATTTCTTTAATGTCATCATCCTTCCTGGATTGAACAATAATGTAATGATAGAGACCAGAATTACTGGCCACGATGTCCATATAGCCAGGACATGAATCCCTCTACGATGACAACACATGTGATGTCAGAGTACAAGTATTACTGGCCATGTTGTCCACATAGCCAGGACATGAATCCCTCTATGATGACAACACATGTGATGTCAGAGACCAACTATTACTGGCCACGATGTCCACATAGCCAGGACATGAATCCCTTTATGATGACAACACATGTGATGTCAAAGACCAATTATTCCTGGCCACGATGTCCACATAGCCAGGACATGAATCCCTCTATGATGACAACACATGTGATGTCAGAGACCAAGTATTACTGGCCACGAAGTCCATATAGCCAGGACATGAATCCCTCTACGATGACAACACATGTGATGTCAGAGACCAAGTATTACTGGCCACGATGTCCACATAGCCAGGACATGAATACCTCTACGATGACAACACATGTGATGTCAGAGACCAAGTATTACTGGCCACGAAGTCCATATAGCCAGGACATGAATACCTCTACGATGACAACACATGTGATGTCAGAGACCAAGTATTACTGGCCACGAAGTCCATATAGCCAGGACATGAATCCCTCTATGATGACAAC
>CP092865.1:169229963-169267166 GCA_030710605.1 Cordylochernes scorpioides | reverse complement strand
TTGCCTTTAAGGATGGTCACTCGATGTCTTACAGGTTTGCCAAACACTTGTCTTTGAGCATGATCGCTCACTGTCTTACAGGGTGGTCACCGATTGTCGTATAGGATGGAAACTGATTGTCTTACTGGATGGTCACTCAATGTCTTACAGGTTTGCCAAACACTTGTTTTTAAGGATGGTCACTCGATGTCTTCCAGGTTTGCCACACACTTGTCTTTGAGCATGGTCACTCAATGTTTTACAGGTTTGCCAAACACTTGCCTTTAAGGATGGTCACTCAATGTCTTACAGGTTTGCCAAACACTTGCCTTTAAGGATGGTCACTCGATGTCTTACAGGTTTGCCAAACACTTGTCTTTAAGGATAATTACAGATTGTCTTACAGGATGTTCACTGAGTGTCTTACAGGATGTTACTTATATAGATATCTGTGTTGCATTTAATGCTTGTATTCTGAATATTTCAATCTAGTCTATAAGACCATGATGGTATGACTGGTAAAGGTGTTTTCTTTGACTTTTAAGTTATGAACAATATCACACACGTGGTACTAGAAGTTTTTACTTGTCCATAGCTATTGTATTCAAGGCTGAAGTTGTCTTGGACAGGAACCTATCTCCTACAGACTCTGAAGAGCTACAATCTGATATTTGTGTGCAGGACCCCCTCCAGAGGAGGGGCCGCGAAAGACGGTGAGGTTCGCCATGCTGGCCGAGGTGGAGGTGTACGATAAACGTATGCCTCCCCTCTTCCACCGCGTGGCCCGCGGCCAACAAGTAAGTTCCCCCACTGGTATTTCTATGGACATTGTGGCAATGATGGCGTGTGGTTACAGTTTGTTCGCCAAGGGCCGGAGACCACGGCGGCCAGGAGATTCTGGTGAGTGTTCTTATTAACCTCATTTAGATTGATATTTTATAAAACTACGAGTTTTAATTTCATTTTGTGTTAAAGCACTATTTTAAATACCATTTCTTTCTATTAAGTTTAATTCAGATTTTTAATTATATAAATTGAACAGTGTAAGTTGATCATATCCAGTTTCAAGAATCTCAAGTATATATATATGGTTTTACCTTGTTTCAGTTAATATTCTTGGGCGATGGTGAATTACTTTTTTAGTGTCAATAAAAAAAATGGATGGAATGTGCTGCTTTGAATTTACTTGATGAACATACTGACCTTTGTTCCATAGCATGAGATTTCTTACTTATCAGAAAGTAAATAAACTATATACAGCAATAAGTAAATATATGTGAATAAATTTTATATTATGTATCAAATATACCTCTACATATAAAACAATGTTCCACCCACCACTAACCAAGTACTACATGTGTAGGCCGCCCCTGTGGCTCATCAAGTGGCGCCAGCGCCGGCGGTCCCAGGAGCGGGAACGACGTAAGTACTCCAGACTTTACATATTCGGGATTATAAGGTTTATATTCACCTCATCAGTTAACTTGTTAGAAATGTCTAATATTTCTCTAGTAGATGTGACATAGCAAGAATCTTGTAGTAATTTACCTGTGTGTAATGTTATCTGTGTTCTTCCAGGGAGGCGTCGTTAAACGCCCTCCATGAAGCATTCCCAGCGCAGCAACTGTAGCCCCAGAGGCGAGAGCGGCGCTTCAACCGGTCCATCGTGCGGCCACTCAAGGAGATGGGATCTAAACGGCAAAGAGCCACGAGAATGACCAGCGCCGCAGCTGTGGACCCAGAGGCGAGAGCGGCTCAACAACGGGTCCACTGTGCGGCCAATCAAGGCGACGGGACCTGTGGTGGTGGGGAGCCACAAGCATTACCAGCGCCGCAGCTATGGCCCCAGAGGCGAGAGCGGCGCAACAACCGGTCCACTGTGCGGCCACTCAAGGCGACGGGACCTGTGGTGGTGGGGAGCCACGAGCATTTCCAGCGCCGCAGCTGTAGCCCGAGAGGCGAGTGCGGCGCAACAACGGGTCCACTGTGCGGCCAAACAAGGCGACGGGACCTGTGGTGGTGGGGAGCCACGAGCATTACCAGCGCCGCAGCTGTGGCCCCAGAGGCGAGAGCGGCGCAAACAAACCGGTCCACTGTGCGGCCACTCAAGGCGACCGGACCTGTGGTGGTGGGGAGCCACGAGCATTACCAGCGCCGCAGCTGTAGCCGAGAGGCGAGAGCGGCGTAACATCGGGTCCACTGTGCGGCCAATCATGGCGACGGGACCTGTGGTGGTGGGGAGCCACGAGCATTACCAACGCCGCAGCTGTAGCCCCAGAGGCGAGAGCGGCGCAACAACCGGTCCACTGTGCGGCCAATCAAGGCGACAGGACCTGTGGTGATGGTTAGCCACGAGCATTACCAGCGCCGCAGCTGTAGCCCCAAAGGCGAGTGCGGCGCAACAACTGGTCCACTGTGCGGCCACTCAAGGCGACGGGACCTAAGACGGCGAAGAGCCACGAGCATGATCAACACCGCAACTGTGGCCCCAGAGGCGAGTGCGGCGTGACAACTGGTCCACTGTGCGGCCACTCAAGGCGACGGGACCAAATATTTCATGCTCTCAATAAATTTCAAAATAAAATAAATCGTTTCTTCTGAATAATAACTCTATCAACATTATCATTTTTCTTCTCAACTTCCTTTATAGACACTGGATTTTTTTAGAAAATATTCATAAAAAATGAGATTTTAGTTATTTGTTAAAACTCTTATACTCGAATAAATCTGGCAAAGTAATAAAAAATAGAGTCAACGCCTCTACTACAGCTATATATATATATATTTGTAACATTCCAATATCCCAAATAATAGATACGAACGACAATATCAATTTAAATAAAACTGGGGTTTCCACTCGAAATGGTCTGCTGGGCTCAACTTTTTCTATTTGAAACTATCTATTTTTTTCATCCCCACATCCATTTTTACTCAAACCTTCGTTATAAGATATAGTGTCAGACAACGTTGTCTGATTGGACTCAACATTTTCTATTTGAAACCATCTCTTTTATTCATCCTCACACAGTTTATTTTATTCAAACCCTCGTTATAAAGTACACAAACAGTTTCTCTGTGTATGATTCTTAAAATATATGATCTATGAATAAAAGTAAATTTATATATAGATTGTGGTTTATGTGTGGCGAAAATCCTATATATTTCTATTAAAAGAATATAATACACTCATTTTATCCAACAGGAAGAATGTTATTGAAGTATTTTGATATATGTGAATTCATAACTCAAAATTTGATTTGCTTATTTTAAATTTGAAAAAAAAAAAATAGTTCTACATATTCAGGTGAATTTTAATTGGAGGAAAACTCGGGGATACATTGCTTCGTCTAATGAAAGAACACAAAGGAGGACTCAAGGCTCCAATAAGAGATGACAAAGGGGGATTCCAGACTCCAATAAGAGATGACAAAGAAGGACTCCAGACTCTAACAAAAGACGGCAAAGGAGAATTCCAGACTCCAATAGGAGATGAGGAGGACTCCAAACTCTGCCAAGAGAACACAAGGGAAAACTTAAGACTCCAATAAGAGAAGGACAATGGAGAATTTCAGTCTACAATAAGGGATGACAAAGTAGGACTCCAGTCTACAATAAGAGATGACAAAGGAGGACTCTAGTCTACAATAAGAGATGACAAAGGAGGACACAAGTCTACAATAAGAGATGACAAAGGAGGACTCCAGTTACTATAAGAGATGACAAAGGAGGACACAAGTCTACAATAAGAGATGACAAAGGAGGACACAAGTCTACAATAAGAGATGACAAAGGAGGACTCCAGTTTACTATAAGAGATGACAAAGGAGGACACAAGTCTACAATAAGAGATGACAAAGGAGGACTCCAGTCTACAATAAGGGATGACAAAGGAGGACTCCAGACTCCAACAAGAGATGACAAATGAGCGAAGAGAAAGACTCGAACTAACTGCACTCGCTGGGACAGCGACCTATAAAAGGACTGAGACCTCCGGGATGGCGGAATATGAAGAAAGTGACTGGTTAATCATGAAGTCTGTTCTTTGCCAAAGAGGTGACTCTCAAATATTTAACTCTTCTATTTATTGGTGTGATCTTTTCCTCTGTCTCCATTTGAGATCTGTCATTCTTTATTGATATGAAAATGGTAATTTTGGGATTATAAAGAACGTATTTTTTTATTTGTAAATTGGATTCATTCTCTATATAAGTTCTCAATGATATAATGAGCATTGTAATATAATATATTTTCTTATAAAATCTTTCGAATTAATAAAAAATCAGGGATTTAGGAATATTTATTTTTAAAATAGGCTTCATATAAATGGGGCTCCACTAAAATAAAACTAAACCTAGAATAATTTTATATACCAGAGAGCGGAAATACTTTACACGACATATTTTTAGTCCACAGCAGAGATCGTGATGTAATTCGTGGAATCCTGAAATCCATGTACAATTATTATTATTTTCATTTTACCTGTAGAGAAAATCTCATTTGGGAGAAACGTGTAGGCGTGATGGTTTCAGGAGAACGTAAAATGTTCCACAAACTGAAATTTTATTTCATCCACCTAAAATTGAAAAGTCCAATAAATAGGATTTTCATCTGAAGCGTTTATTCAGCTAATACAACAGATTTTTCCGATTTCATTTGATGTCGTTCTACATTTTTAAGCGAAAAATCACAACCGTTCTGAGAACCTCTTTCAATGCGCCATCAACCCAAATTAAAAGGGTTAGCATTTCTGAAAGCCTGAATTATTATTGAATATTATTAACAAATTCCCCTATAATATAAAGTAAATTATAATTTTTAGTTGAGTGATTTATATAAAGAGAAGCTTGCATCTCTTTGTAGCGAGGGTACGTTAAAATATTTACATGTTTAACCATCTCAGAGGGATTCATGTTCTGGCAATGTCGAGATTGTGGCCAGTAATACTTGGTCTCTGACATCACATGTGTTGTCATCATAGAGGGATTCATATCCTGGCTATGTGGACATTCTGGCCAGAATCACATGTGTGTCTCTAGGGGTCTCTGACACCACATGTGTTGTCCTCATAGAGGGATTCATATCCTGGCTATGTGGACATCGTGGCCAGTAATACTTGGTTTCTGACATCTCATGTGTTGTCGTCATAGAGGGATTCATGTCCTGGCTATGTGGACATCGTGGCCAGTCCAGGAAAAAGAAGGCCTTTGAACTTTAGTTTTATGGGTCCAGGGCAGTGACCTTTACTTCCTGGGAGATGCAATCCTGTTAATTGTTATTTCCCTTTTCGCGAAGCCTAACTTTTATTAAATCTTTTGACGATACATTGCATAGATTGTGGTGGGGTTACATATTGCTATATACAGATTATCACATATATTATTTTGATGTCATAAATTACAATAAGATATATAAAAGTTAATAATATTATTTTAAAAACAAATATATTTAGAGGAAGAAATAATAAACGCAACATTAGACAACTAAAACAAAATGGCGAGTCTTTTTTAATATATCTTCTTATATATAAAGGTCAATGTCTGTTGTCTATTTCGCGATAAACTCAAAACTACTGAATCAATTAGTAACAAATTTTGCATGTCACTTTTTATAAACCTGAGGAAAATTTTCGGCTACATTTTGATTAGTAATTTTAGCTTTTCATTTTTTTTATTTGAAGAACTTTTTTTACACGGAGTAAATACGAGGCGAAGTAACAACCCCAGGCCAATTAAGCGACCATTTTCTGCTTTTTTTTTCGAGTTGCTTGCGTACTTTTTTTTAAATATATTTTTATACGAGTGTTACTTTTTTTTAAAAAAGTATTGAGTATTGAGAGAGAATTTTTTTATTAATAACTAAGTTACGGTAAGTGCACAAAATGCAATTTAAAAAAAACTTTGCAAAATTAGCGTTACTGTATGTAAATAAAGGCTTTCGTATTTTTTATTAATTTTTGTTCTGGCCTTTGTTTTTTTTTCTCTTAAAAAAAATCGTTTAAAATTCAGTCGCATTCATTAGCAAACACCTATGTTTGCCTGATTTCCATGTGCTCTTTTAGGTTTTGCAGAAAATTATTTACATGCCGGATTTTGGATTAATTTTTATAAACCTAATTTTTCTTATTCTTACAGAGAAGATGGGCATCGTCAATTTTCATCGAAGTCACTCATTTATCTCAGGTGATTTCAAGGTTTAATGCGCTGGGGCGGGTTCCTCGGGGGTTGGGTGGAAAAGCTGCCATCTATTTAAACTATATTGATTTTGTGAAACAACTAAATGGATTGCAAAAAAATAATTAAATCAAATACCTTAACACTGATATAATACAATTTTTACCATCACACACACTTTTTTCCTGTGGTTTATGTGTTACTTCTGTATTGCTATTTTATGGCACTTCTACCTAGGAACTGGTTGAAAATGAAAAGACCCCAGTTGTGGATTATTCCTCTAATGACTCAGAAGACGGCCAGATAAGAACCCGGAGTGGACGAATTGTTAAACCCGTGGATCGCCTTCATTATTAATTATATTATGCATTTAAAGTTTGTAATGTATATATATTTCAAATCTTAAAAAGGGGGATGTGCTGAGAACATTGGATATATTCCCACGTAATGCAGCGGAGCGTGACCGTGCCTGCACGGGTGGGTTGTTGTTTGGAACTCTGTATGGATGGACATTAAAACACCCCGCGAGGCTTTTTTCTTGTCTACTTGGCACAGCTGTGTCACCAACTCTGCCCCCGCGCGCCAGGACCTCCTGATCCCTCTGATCGGTCGGTGGGTACTTGGACTCTCCGTCTGGCCGCCGGCCGGACGATTACATTCTCTCGACAGGGGGTGGGGCAGACCTAAGCCTATCTCCGTCGCAAGGTGGCGCTGCTTGCGAGTTAAAGCTACAAATCTGCAAATAACTCTAAGGATATTCAAGATATTCAAGAAATTATTTTTCGAAAACCTTTCCGGGGATATACCTAATAATATCCCAAAATTTCACGGCGATTGGATGTATGGTTTTTGAATCTATAAAGTACACACACACAGACAGACAGACAGACATTCATTTTTATATATATACTAGCGGACGTACCCGGCTTCGCCCGGGTTTTACCCGAGTAAAGGTTTGTCTAACGAACATTTGTTAAAACAATTCTCTATAAACTTTTAAAAATATATATATTTTGATAATTTGAAACTCGCAAATTTGAATCTCTCGATAAAGTGAAAATTTTTTCCCGGTCCCTTGTCTCTTCTTGTCTCAAATAAATTGCCGTGTCATCCTGAATTTTGTCTTTCCTAATTTTCTACTTTACAAAATCATTGTTTTATCTAGTGAACATTTTTCCCGGTCCCTTGAAAAATACTCGATAACTAACTTTGACTTGTGCGCAATTAATAGGAAGAAAATCTTACTTTTGATAAATAATCTTTAAGATAATAAACTTAGTGATAATAAAACTTATAGATAAAAAAACTTGTTAACATCGTCGCAATGGGAGCGCTGCTTGCGAGTTAAATCTACAAATCTGCAAATAACTCTAAGGATATTCAAGATATTCAAGAAATTATTTTTCAGAAACCTTCCCAGTACTATACTAAATACCTTCCCAAAGTTTCATGGCGTTCCAATGAGTGGTTTGGTCAGGCATAAAGGACACACACACACACATACATTCATTTTTATATATATACTAGCGGATGTACCCGGCTTCGCCCGTGTTTTACCCGAGTAAAGGTTTGTCTAACGAATCTCTCGATAAAGTGAACATTTTTTCCCGGTCCCTTGAAAAATACTCGATAAGTTGAATAAAATCAATATTAATCGGTACCCGTGTATAGGTCTGTCTAACGAACATTTGTTAGAACAATTCTCTATAAACTTATAAAAAGAATAGATATATTTTGATAATTTGAAACTGATAAAGTGACATTTTTTCCCGGTCCCTGTGTGCCGTGTCATCCTGAATTTTGTCTTTCCTAATTTTCTACATTACAAAATCATCGTTTTATCTAGTGAACATTTTTTCCCGGTCCCTTGAAAAATACTCGATAAGGTTGAATAAATTCATGGTCGTTTATGGAAGATGGACGAAGTTCCCGGAGGTCATCTTGGGCAAGCTCCCGCGAGGCTTTTTTTCTTGTCTACTTGGCATAGCTGTGTCACCAACTCTGCCCTGATTGGTCGGTGGGTACTTGGACTGTCGGCCGGGCGAATCCATTCTCTCACGGGGTGGGGCAGACCCAAGGTCATCAGGAGCAGCAAACTTAAGCCCATCTCCGTCTCAATGGTGGCGCTGCTTGCGAGTTAAAGCTACAAATCTGCAAATAACTCTAAGGATATTAAAGCTAATCAAGATATTATTTTTCGTAAACCTTTCCGGGGATATGCCTAATAATATCCCAAATTTTCACGGCGATTGGATGTATGGTTTTTGAATCCATAGAGGACACACACACCACACACACAGACAGACATTCAATTTTATATATATAGACTAGCGGATGTGCCCGGCTTCGCCGGGTTTTACCCGAGTGAATGTTTGTCTAACGAACATTTGTTAAAACAATTCTCTTTAAACTTATAAAACGTACTCGGCTTCGCCCGGGGTTTTACCCGAGTAAGGTTTGTCTAGCGAACATTTGTTAAAACAATTCTCTAAAAACTTATTAAAAAATAAAAAAGATATATTTTGATAATTTGAAACTCGTAAATTTGAATCTCTCGATAAAGTGAACATTTTTTCCCGGTCCCTGTGTGCCTTGTCATCCTGAATTTTGTCTTTCCTAATTTTCTACATTAGAAAATCATAGTTTTATCTAGTGAACATTTTTTCCCGGTCCCTTGAGAAATACTCGATAAGTTGAATAAAATCAATATTAATTGGTTCCCTCGGTAATTGGAAGTTGAAGGAATAGTATCTTCGCCTTGGAATTGTATCATTATTCTTGTCGCAAATAAATTGCCGTGTCATCCTGAGATAATCTTACTTTTGATAAATAATATTTAAGATAACAAACTTAGTGATAAGAAAACTTGTTATCATCGTCACAATGGGGGCGCTGCTTGCGAGTTAAATCTACAAATCTGCAAATAACTCTAAGGATATTCAAGATATTCATGAAATTATTTTTCAAAAACCTTCCCGGTGATATACCTAATAATATCCCAAAATTTCACGGCGATTGGATGTATGGTTTTTGAATCTATAGAGTACAGACAGACAGACAGACATTCAATTTTATATATATAAGATAATATAAATGAGTTTCAAAAATTGTAAAAAAAAAATGCATCGGCCGGAATCGAACCCGGGCCGCCCGCGTGGCAGGCGAGCATTCTACCACTGAACCACCGATGCTTAAAAAAATGGCCATATTTAGGTATTCATTCCATTCCGGATTAGTCCGCGTAAAAAAAGTTCTTCAAATGAAAAAAAAGAAATAGCTAAAAATACTAATCAAAATGCAGCCGAAAATTTTCCTCAGGTTTATAAAAAGCGACATGCAAAATATGGTACCAATTGGTTCAGTAGTTTTTGAGTTTATCGCGAAACAGACAGACAGACAGAAATTGACTTTTATGGACATAATGGACATGAAGCATCTTCCCATTAGTCTCTGTAAAACCCAATGAAGCAATATCTATTGCTAAATCTTCAGACTTGAAGACTGTTTCCACACCCTTTGTTGAAAAAAAAAAGGAGAGACGGTTAGCACTCCCCTTGACAAGGATGGAATGGTCTTCGGACCCAACACATATACGGTTAAGGCACCCTTTAATGTCACTTCCAGTGGTTTACTTTCTTGGAGTCTATAAGAGTAGTCACCATTATTTTTAACGTATATTTCCTACTTTATTAAAGACTGGAATATGTTTCGTCTTATTGATATGCTTATATTCAGAACTCGCGCATTGGAATTTTTCTTTGCACAAGTCTTTCAGCTCTTGGCAGAGCAACTTCCAGACTGTAACATATTCGGCTATAACAGGTGTCATTCTTGACTTTTTTCGTTTGTAACTTTTGTACAGGGGTCATGTACAACGATGTTTTCTTGGTCAACTTGCAGATGGTTGGATAAGGTCGTTTGTTGAGGAACTTCAGTTATTTATCTCATTGAAATATCATTTTAATTACTTTGTGAGTCAGTTTTCATTCTTGGTGTCTCTGCGCTCCAGAAAACTTGGGTTATAAATATCATTCTTAGTGTCTTTTGACTACGTGATATCGAATCTGATCGGAATTCCCAATAGTTGATATTTATTTCGACAGATGGTGCAACCCATCAGAAATTTTCAGTTGCCCGATCAGAAAATATCTATTTTCTTGTATTTATACATCTGTTTTAAAAACAATAATCTAATATACCTTTTTGATTTAATTATGTACATTATTGAATTGTATAAAGACATTTTTGCTTTAAATAAGAACATTTTAAAATTTTTAAGATGTACATGTAAAAGGTTTTACCGTTTAAGACAACATTAATTAACTATAGCATTAATTACCTCGTCATAATTGCGATGAATAAATATCTAAGCCAAAATACTAACTTGTACGATATTTTCTTTCGACATAGGAAAAAGCTATTTAATACTAAAGTTATCAAAAAGCTGCAATTTAAGCTGGGCAGCAGGTTGTAGCAGAAATATAGGACCAATTTAAATGCCATATTATACAGTGGTTTGCTTGAAAATATCTCAAAAGCTTTATTTATAATGCTGATTAATTCGAATTTTAAAATGTCTAAAATAGACCAATTTCAATTAAAATTAAGTATTTCGATTAAATCTAAATATATCTATAGTAAAATTGCTAAAATAATTTAAAAATTCGAAGAATATCGTGTAAAAATGAAAATATTGTTGGCATTAAAAATTAAAAAATGTCATTTAAGTGTAAAATATTATTATTAAAGTGTAAAATGCTGTCATTAAAGTGTAAAATGTCTTAAAACTACTAAATCTATATATAATATTTCACAATTTATAATTTATTCAAAAATATATTTATTTAAAATTTTTGCCACATGTAAAAAAAAAAATTCTAATATTTTTCCTAGTAGAAGCTTCGTTGAAATATATTTTATATATAATTAATTACACTTATCAGAATTATGTTTTCGAAAATTTGTTTCAAAAATAAAGCTAGCAACACTTTTAATAATATTTTGAAAACTATTCGCTGTTATTTGTGTGTTTGATGTTCTAAGAGAAAGTGTGTCTATTATTTTTTATTTCTGTCAATTATTCAAAGCTATATATATATATCAACATATAATTATGAGAACAATACCATTTTGGATTTCAATATTTATTTTGTTTATTTTCAAAAAGCAAGGCGAAGGTTCAAGGGATCTTGAATCAAAGACAGACTACTCCAAAGACAATTTCCATCCTCTAAATATTGACGAACAATATAAAGAAAGACGATTAATGCAAAAGGAAGTAGAAGATGCAAATAATAATGAAACAAGTAGCGAAATGTCTATAACAACGTTATTAGATGAAAGTACGAAGAATTATACAACTAGTCAAAAAATAACAAATCCTCCAGAAACATCAAGCGTGACTTTCATTCCAACAACTACTTCAATCAAAGATATCAAAAAACAGATAGATGAAATTTTCATTAAGCTATTTTCATATTACGAAATAGCACATCTAGAATCATGGGAAAAGAAACAGGACGATATATTTAAATTTAAACTACGTGCGTATGATGTTGACTATGACATTGTAATTCACAAGAAGAATTTCACCGTTGTTGGAAACGAAACTATTATGGAAACCATATCAAAAAATGGAACAATTACTCGGTATTATATACCAGACGACATTATTTTAAGCGTTTCTGGAAGAGTTATTCAAAAACCTGGTTCGCATGTAGTGGGACTTTTGAAACATGCTAAAGATCCTATTCCAGAATTTAAAGGAATGATTACAATAGATAATAATAAGATTTTCGTCGAGCCAGTACGAAACTATGTTGATGCTGATACCCACGAAGTAGTGGTCTATAAAGATGTCCATGCTATCAATGCCAAGTGTGTTAAAAATGAAGAAACCGGGGAATGTGAATTTAGCCCCGATACCATTTCATATATTAAAGAAAAAGAAAATAGTAGCCGTCTAGTTTCAGAGTAAGTTTTTATCTTTTTTTTTTTTTACTAGCTTTTACCCACCCGCTTTGCTGAGGGTAAACTTTAGATATATTCGCTTTTGTTTATATAATTATAAGGTTATCCCAAAGGTTCGTGTGTTTCTTATTACTTGGCGAATAATATTATCACACGGCGAATACATAATAATACAATTACTTTATACATAATACAAATAAATTATACATAAGTGGAATAATATTGGTATTTAAATATTTTGCAAGTGTTTACGAACTTTTGGGACAAACTTGTAATATTACCTTTAAAATTCCATCTCTTACCTGCGATTTGACATTTTTTTTCTATAAATTTGCTGAAGATAAAATTGTGAGAGATTTAGAATAATATATATGCCAAATCTATATTACTCCTTAAAACAAAAGGTGAGAAAACGATTAAATACTAACTCGTAAAAAAAAGGATACTATATCGATTTTAAAAGATTTTGACTGCATAAGTATATTTTATCTAAGGACATCTAGAAAGTATAAGATTTTCGAATTTTTATTTATTATCCAACAACAAAAACAAACCCAAACACAACACAACAATAACACAAACAAAAACAACACACACAACACACAAAAGGCGCGCGATAATAAAACTGAAACGAAATATTTAAAAATTTACATGAATCAAGCGACAGATTTTATAAAATTTGTGTAAACAAAGTGGTTGTGATAAGAGAGTTAAATCATTCAGATCAGGGAACAATCTATGTCTCGCTTCTACAAAGCTCGAACAGTCATAGATAAGGTAGAAAGCAGTTTGTTCAGTTTCTCAGCAGGAACACTTTGGTGTTTCTGATAAACCTCTTTTATGTAAGTAGTGCGAGCATTTTCGTGTGATGTGACAAAATGAGTGACGATAAAATTTGGATGGAACTGTGTAGGAATGCCGTTTGGAAAAATAGTCTGAATTGTATAGTTAGCATTATAAAGGGATTGATACAAATAATTCATAATAATAACTTTTTGTAGGATTAAAACTCTTAAAATCACGATCATTAAAAAACAATAATAAACATTAAGAGGAGCCTCTTGTGTAAATTTATTTAATACCGCAAGCTTTCGAACAAAACGTTCTTCAACGGGCGTGGATAGTAAACCGTACTAACATATCATTAGAGGAGAAAAACATATTAGTTTTTCTCCTCTAATAATATGTTAGTACGGTTTACTATCCACGCCCGTTGAAGAACGTTTTGTTCGAAAGCTTGCGGTATTAAAGAAATTTACACAAGAGGCTCCTCTTAATGTTTATTATTGTTTTTTAATAACTTTTTCTTCGTTAATTATTGCTGTAAGTATTTCTCTTGTCAAGTTTCGTTTTTTTTTTTTCAGTTCATATTTTATCCATTTATATTTAAGATAGTCTTTTATGAAAGGTGTATGTGCGAAAGGAGATGTGAACATTTGTATGATATGGATCGATATCCATGTACTACTGAGATAATGTTGTATATAATGAATGAAGTTTCTGTAAATAACGTATAGAAATATATGGATACTATATTTCTCTAGCATAAGTGGCTCTCGACCGTATGACTGCTTTGTAGATTGCACTTTCCTTATAGTCAAACCTCCAAGAAAGTATAAGATGGACAAATCCTTAAAGCAATCGTTATTTTTACTCGTATTTTTGTGTTAAACATGTGTTTTAATCAATTTGGCAAGTGAGAGATATTTATAGATTCAAAATTTCAATCTCTGAATTATATTTTAATACAAAATCTTTATTAAATTCACATATATGTTGGAAATTCAACTAAACAAACACACATTGTAACTTTGACAATAAGAAGCAACAATGAAATGACCATGGGAAACAATGGAAACGCGAGAAAACAATGGTACAACAATGATGATGTATTCCTTGCCTGTTGGAGCTTCCGTCATGTAGATTTGTCATTTTAAATTTTTATAATAATAATTTACAATAGGAAGAAAGAATTCCAACAACTCCGTGACTTTCCTGTTTTCCCAGTTCTACCTGTTGGATATGATGAAAATGGAGTTTTTTTCCGTTGATTTTAAATATGGTTTTCAAATCTCTACGTGTCCAATAAATGGACACCAGTGGCTGCTACGAAGCAAAATGTCATTCGTCTATAGACCATGTAGACACTGTACAGGCTAGCAAAAGATGATAAAGGGGGATTTAACCACTCCTTTTTCGGCTAAACAGATTTTATTCAGATAATAATAAAAACTTTCAATATACACATATATAAATATATATGGAAATAAAAAAAACGATTAAATTGAAAATATATTTATATGTATACTGTTCAAAGGGAGTATTAAAAAATATATACACAGAAAAATTAAAGAGAACTATGCCCACGAAAAACAACAGCCTTCCCTCCGAACCAAATAATTAAAGAGGTGCTCGAGCAATGGCTGACAACCAGAAATGTGAGACAGTTACCCATCCGCCCAGGAGTCATGTGAACACACTGCAGTGTGGTCGCAGGTCGCTGCGTATAGGGAGCCTCCCCACCGACAGGGTCTGCTCTATCGAGGTGGTCCTAGACGCCTCGTTTGCCAATCGCTACCCCACTTTGTCGGAGGCCCAACAAGAGGCGATTGTCCACATCATGGAGGCGGACAACATTTTTCGCAACCTGGACTTCGACAACGACGAAGTATCAGAAAACCTGGGATTCCAAATCGCGAAGATCACGTACGACAAGACGCTGCCGCCCAATCTGGACGATATCCCAGAGGAGAATCGAGCGAGGGAGTACTACAAGACGCTCATCAAACGGCCGTCCAACCACTACTGCTCGTGATCTGTTTCACCAACACCCTGTTGGCGAACATCACCGGCATGTCGCCCCTGCCCTCGCTCAACTCCAGCGAAGTGAGCGGGATCTGCCAGGGCTCAGAAACTAACAACACCAAATCCCGCGGTATAAACGGCAACGTGATACTGATTAACGCTAATGCGGCCGAGGTGACCCAGGCTAGCCAGGCGATAGTGTACATGCGACTGCTGCACCACTTGGGGCACGCATTCGGCGCCGGCCACGACCCCGACATCGCCCTCTGCATGCCCGCCGACTCTTCCGGCTTCTTCATCATGAATAAGAACATCTCCTTTGTCCCCATCATACGTTTCTCGCCCTGCAGCATCCGAGACATCTCGGGCATCATAAGAAGCGAGCGTAAGTCATTTCGCCACTTTATTAATTAACTCCACCACTGACGAGCAATGCACTCTATTTAAAATTTTATCATTGCAGTATGTATAAGTAATATATATTGAATTAGGAAAAAGGCAGAGTTAGAAGGTGTTTCCATAACTCTAGATATGTCTTAGTGTGTGTTCCTCGTGTCTGCGCAGTGGGCGGCTGTCTGATCGAAACCCACGTCCCGTATTGCGGCAACAAGGTGGTGGAGGAGGGCGAGGAATGTGACTGCGGCCATTTCGTGGACTGCTGGACGCACGACTACTGCTGCGTGCCCCAGTACGGCCTGGGAGACCAGCAGGGCTGTCGGCTGAGGGAGGGCTACTCCTGCAGCTACCACCAGAAGTGCTGCACCACAGCCTGCGAGTTTGTGCCGGCCCACGCCGAGAAGGTGTGTAGCCCTTCCAGCATCGAGTGCATAGACTCGGCCATGTGCTCGGGTAAAGATGCCGAGTGCCCGCCGTTCAAGCACTCCGAGAACGGCACGCTGTGCATGAGAGGAAGCCAAACGTGCAAGGAAGGCAAGTGTGACAGCAACATCTGCCTCGACCACAAACTCCAGAAGTGCTTCTGCCCGGATATAGAAAGCCAATGCGCGCTCTGCTGTCTGGGGGAAAACAACTTATGCCAGACTGCCTACAATCTGAACGTCACCAGCTTGCCGCTATTCCGCTACCCAGGAGCATTTGTGAGAATGGGAGGGGGTTCTGCGATGGGTAAGTCCGCTTTCTACCTTTCTTGTTCTTGAAGGTACATCCTCCGTGTGGACTCCACGGTGTGGGCTGAATTGATAGGAGCCAGGGTGGAGTAGGTGTGAAGAGATCCTCTTGCAGGATGTGCGCGCGATCAGAGAAGAGGCGCAAGAAAGCCGCAAAGTGCAAAATATGTAAATATAATGATATCCTAAAATAACCATTAAAAAACTCCCTATTATGTTATTTAAAATGTCGAGTCGATGATATTGAAACACTAGTTTCAAGATTTGAACGTTAGAGTGGGTGAAACATCGTCCCCAAGGCCTACAATGGCCCTGCAGGATTCTACGCTTATATCCGCTGTCGTAGAAATGTTACCCCTTTCAATAATTGTCCATGTGATCATTTGAAATATTGGTTTCAACACTTGCCTATAAAATGTATAATAGCAAGTGTGAAGAATTAAGATAAAAAGATGCTAATAAGATTTCAGCCTACAGTCTCTCATATATAATCAGAATCATCCAACACAGTATTTAGAGCTCTATAAAGTGTGGTCTGGTGGATTAAATGGGTGAAACTGCTTGGAGGGTTCACTGATGATGAGTCAAGCCCTCCAATATTTTTCATTGCAGTAAGGACGGTAGGAAGTTTTTTTAAAATTCTTTATCAATGATTTTATTTCTTATATATAGGTAGAGCGTTATTACCCTATGTTCAAATTGGACTATAGGAACGACACTTGGCTTCAGTTAGGATTAAATCCGTTTTAAATCAACTTGAAAATGGCGGTAAAACGCAAACTTTATGTAACGCATGACAGATGGCGCGAACCACAAGAAACTTTCAGTTGCACGATAAGGAGATGTCTTAATTAATCCACCTGATCCCAGTACAATTTCGTATTTGTACTATTTTTTCATAGCTCTTCAATAAATTTGGCAATGGCGCCCGCAGAGAGGCTTGCGTCCCTTAACGCCGCTGAGTATAACAGAGGAAAAGTAATCATCAGGAGAATAACCCGGCCAATATGCAACTAGGTCGATGAAGGTGTATATTATTGGGAATGGTGGTTAATATATTTTACTTCTGGTTCTCTAAAACGTATTAGAAGTTGGTCATTTAATTATTCCAGGATTTTTACTGACTGAAACCTTTTAAATATTCTGTCGGGAGTTTAATATAAGCAATATAACCTTTTTGAATCGACATACTTTGAACAGAGATGATACAGAGAAATTATTCCAGTCATACCCAAATTCCTGGAATTTAGCCATTGTAGTTCGCGGCTTGTTTTCAGGAGCATTGCTTTGGTGGAAGATCGTTTTGCTGTCCAAATGACCTTTTTTTCACGTAATTCCCAACTCATTTCTGAATGCAACTCTGCAATTCAGAAATGCGTTCGGAATTACGTGAAAAATAATGGATACTATTTTTTTTTTTTTCCAAGATGGTGTACCCGCGTGTCACGCACACATAACCTTCCCAGTTGGTAGATAGCACGACCTTATCATTCTTTGCTGCAAGTTTTCCTCCAATATTTCGGCTAGGATGTAGTGATGCATCCGTGTTTTATCTACCGTTAGGAACTGACGAAAATATCCATATGGGTTACGCCGAAGAAAAGTTCTCAGTTGAACGTTCAATCGCTGATATTTTATATCCAAAGTTAACAAATAATGCTTTCAGATCTTTTTCATGTCCGAACGTCCATGTCAACAAATATAGTGTTTGTAAGAAATCCCACAGCTAAGCTTCAATCGCCGATCTTCCAGTTTCCTCGTTGGTGATCTCGATCTCGGCTTCGTTCTTCCACGTTTAAACTCAGATGCCCAGCTTGACCGGATTGAAATTAGGAAGACTCGCTTACAAGACGCTCTATAAAAATTAACCATCTTTCTAGAAGTCCGATGTTTTTCCCCTTAATAATGATGATGGGAATATTTTTTTCAAGTTGTTTATACAGTAGTTCCATTGCCCAGATCAATCCAGATAAGGTTGAGAATTCCATAGGAGTTATTTGAACATGCATAAGTCATCTGTCGTTAATGAATATCTCATCAGGAGTGACGATAAAATCTCTTTAGCTTACCTTTAGGAGAAAGGCATGGTTATACAACCAATGAAACTGGGAGAGCCTGGTGGTTGTTAAGTGGGGAATCCTCCGTTAGTATAATCTATCAGATTTATTGTAGTAACTATCCATGATGAATGACTCCCCCCATATAAGCAAAACCTACGTTCTAACCCATGGGTGTGTAGCTCTGGCAAGTGCACGGTGTTTAACGTGTCGACCACAGTTCCCCAAACTCCTAAAGTTCCATTTAATACCGATATCGACGTCCCTGGAGGCAATCAGACAACGGCGACGACAGGGAACGGCACCAACTCCACCATCACCAGTAGTGGCAATCTGACCACGGTCACCCCCCATGACCACATTCGTCCCCAACGACGACAATGTCGAACGAGTTGTGGATGTCCGAGAACTGGCCTATTTGCTCAACGTCGTGGTGCTGGTCCTGGTGCTGATGGGCATGTGCTGCCTCTACTTCTACCGCCAGAACAGGGGCACCTCGCATCCCTACAAGCCCGCGCCCAAGCCGGTCGGTGCGCAGGAGATGGACCTCGACCTCACTGCTGCTTCCTTTATGTAAATACTCTACGATTCCAAGATAGAGCCTGGATTCTTGGAACAAATGGGAGGTGTTATGAATGTAGAACGTGTCGTTTTGTTCCACACACACATACACACAATTCAATGCTCTAGGATTCCAAGATAGAGCCTGGATTCTTGGAACAAATGGGAGGTGTTAAGAATGTAGAACGTGTCGTTTTGTTCAACACACACATACACACAATTCAATACTCTAGGAATCCAAGATAGAGCCTGGATTCTTGGAACAAATGGGAGGTGTTATGAATGTAGAACGTGTCGTTTTGTTCCACACACACATACACACAATTCAATACTCTAGGAATCCAAGATAGAGCCTGGATTCTTGGAACAAATGGGAGGTGTTATGAATGTAGAACGTGTCGTTTTGTTACACACACACACACACACACACACACACACTCGAGCGTGCGGCCACGCTTTTACGGGCTCCGCCGTTTTCGCCTCTGGAGTGTGTGTAAAAGGCGCTTACCATCACGAGTTTGGTACCAGAAGAAACCTCTCGATCCGCTGAACAAGTGCCTGAAAGGCCCAGCACTGGATCACAACCAGGCGAGGAGTTATCGCCGAAAAAAAGAATCGAAGATAATTCTTCTAAAGAATTTTCTATGGAACTTCGAAAAGAAGCAAGTCCGCCGGCGCGCGAAGTAATGCTGGCTGCCGCGCGGGGAGAGGTCACGGCGCCGCCGACTGCTGCTTTTACCAGCGCTACAACAGCCAGCCCGGGCTCGCTCAACTGGGCCGACAGCGAGATGGCGGAGGTGGACGCCAACGACGGCTACACAGTCGTGAAGGGCAAGAAGAGGCGCCGCGGCTCAACATCACCTGAGCACGCTGCAAGGCAGCCCAACAAGCCTGGAGAGCAGCGCAGCTCCCAGCAGCGGAAGCGGCCAACAGGGTCGAGAGCAGTGCCGCCTCAGGAGATCAAGGCGACACGCGCCAACATCGCCGACGCCAAAGCGAGGCAGGCTACTACCAACCACGAGAACTACGTCTTCGTGGAGCTGTGCCCAGACATCCCGGACTACTCCTACCTCCGGGCAATGAGCATGCTACTCGGGGGGCCAAAAGGCATTACGCAGTTCAATAAAATGAACGGCCACTACATCGTGGGCTTCGCGAACAAGGACCTCGCGAACCGTCTGGTCGCGGACGGCCTGGAATTTGAGGGAACGTCCCTCAAGGTCTTCCCCCTCCGCAACAGGGCGGAGCGCATAGTCGTGGCCAACCTGCCCGGCTTTGTGGAGGACAGCACCATCGTGAACGCCCTGAGCCAATTCGGGAAGGTCACCTCCATCGCCCCCATCCTGGTCAAAATGGGGGAGTTCACCTTCACCGACGGCCGCCGGGAGGCGTTCATCCTGCTCCGCGAGGGCCGTAAGGCTGGAGACGCTGCCCACCCCGACTGACCATCGGGTCCAAGGGAGACACTCTGTTAGCCTTCCTCTCTTTTGGAATCAAGTGTTCCAAATGCGGGAAACAGGGCCCACCGCAGAGCCAACTGCCCAGCGCTCGCCCAGGCAGAACAACAGCCCCAGGAAAGCAGCGTCTCCCAACGACGCAAGGCCCCCTCCCCCTCCTCCTCCTCCTCAGCAGCCAAGGAAGCCGGCTCCTGCGCCCGCAAACACCGGCGTCCCCTGTCCAACCGGCGAAGACATCAACAGAGGCTCCAGCGATCCCCTCGGCCGCACCATCCCTGCCGAACCGAGGGATCTTGCCCAGCCCGCCCCTGTCGCCCTCCATGCTCCTCTAGCTATCCCGCGGCCCCTCGAGCCCGAGACCTTTCCGCTCGACATTGAGATGTCGGAGGAGGAGCTGACCTCAACTCCCTCCGCGTCTTCCCGGGGAAAACCCGCACTCGTCCAGCTGCAGGAGCACCTCAAGCAGTCCCCCAACCTCTCCATCGACTGAGACAAGCTGCCCGGTATAGACCGGGAGGACGCACAGCAGCTACTCACCTCTAAAAGAAAATGGAGAAGCGAATGCCCTCGCTGACAAAGCACAGGTCGCCGCCCTCGACGAGGTGGCCGAAACCATCAAGGCCTCGATTCCAGACTCCAACCACACCATCCGCAAGACCCTCCAGAAGACCAAGGGGGTGCTGCTGCCACAGCATCTGCCCACCAGAGTCGCCAGACACGGCGACCAAGTCGAATCCAGCCGCCTGGACCGGATCCTCGTCCCTTCTGGTGTCCTGGATCGCGTGTCCATCTACGCGACCAGCCACTACCCACCTCTCGGACCACCGCCTCGTGCTGCTCCAGGTGGGCCCGCCTACCACCGCCGTCTCCTCCCCCACCCAGCCTCGCTTGGCCGCGATGCTCCGCTCGGGCCTTGCTCTCGAACATCTGGCTGGCTACATCCGGGAGCTCGAGGAAGAAATGGCGCACGATGACGGCGACGGGATCCTATATGACAGGTGGACCACCATCAAGGCAGGGGCTGCTGGCGGAGGCCAGATCCCTGCACGACCCGCGCCACGCTGCCAGCGACAGCTACATCTACATGGCAAGGCGCTATATCGCGGCACAGCTCAAGGCCTCCTCCATCCGGGCCGACTACCCGTCGCTGCCGACTGGCACGCGCCATCCGCCTCCGACGCCCGGTCAACGTCATCAGGGACGAGCAGGATAACATCATCGAGGGCCCCCGAGCTTCGGCGGAGGGGCGTACGCGACCTTCCAGCCCCGCTTCGCCCGTCCCACCAGCGATCCAGCTGCGGGAGCCGCCTTCATCGCCAGCAGCGCGCCCACCCACCACCACCCCGCGAGCTGAGCGAGGACTCTCTCCACCGGCCGGACATCAGCTCCAGCGAGATCGCCCACGCCATCGAGCACCTCCCTCGCGGAAGGCCCCCCGGCTGGGACGGATTTCCGTGCGAGCTCCTCGTCGCCTTCAACGAGGACTTCTTCGCGGAAGCTCTGGCCCGGCGTGTTCGCGGCTTCACGGCTCCGCGGTGCCCTGCCTCCGTCGACGCGGCCCAGCTCCATCTGCTTCGTGCCCTAGGCCCGCGGAAGTCGCGGCCTTGATGGCTACAGGCCTGTCGCGCTGCCCTCGGCCGACTACAGGGTCCTGGCCGCCATCCTTCACCGGCGCCTCAAGCCCCACCTGCGGTCCCTTGTCCCGGAATGCCAGACCTACGCCGTCCCCGGGAGATCCCCGTCATGGAACATCGCCATGGTGACGGACGCCGTCGAGGAGGCCACCGCCCTGGGCTCGCCGCTGGCCGTCATGGGCGTCGATCTAGAGTCCGCCTTTGACTCACTAGACCGCGGCTTCCTGGAATCCCTGTTGATGTCCCTCCGCCTCCCGCCGGCCTTCTTGGCATGGATCAACATCCTTTACGCCGGGGCGGACGCCACCATCCGGGCCGGAGGCTTTCATACAAACAGCTTTCCCCCTTCTCAACGGCCTCAGGCAGGGTTGCGCCGTGAGCGCCCGCACTCTTCAGCATCGCCACGGGGCCGCTGCTACGTCGCCTGGAGTTGACCCTCGGCGTGGGCAATGTCATCGCCTACGCCGAGGACATCGTCCTCCTATTCCATCGCGACGGAGACTTCGAGCGGGTGGCGACCGTCTTCGAAGATTACAGGCAGGCCTCCGGAATCGGCGTGAACCTCCGGAAGAGTGCTGGCCTCTGGTGCGGCGCCTGGCGCAACCGCGGCGACTCCCCTCTCGGCGCCTCCTGGTCGACCACCTCCATCAGGGTCCTCGGGCTCGACATCGCCCCCAGGAGCACCGTCGTCCACCGGGAGCAGCATCTCCTGGCCCTCCTGGAGACTGCATGCCGCAAATGGACGCCCTTCACCCGCGGCCTCTCCCTCGTCGCGCGAGCAAGAGCGGCGAACACGCTGGTGGGGTCTTGTCATCCAGCACCACCTGCATGGATACCTTCCATCACCCCCGACCATCGCCAAGCTGCAGGCCCGACTGGCGAGGTTCGTCTGGGGACAAGACCACACGGCGTGGCTTCCCGCCAATGTCATGGCGAGGCCAGTTGCCATCGGAGGCCTCGGCCTCCTCGACCTCGCGACCCAGCTCCAGCTCGCCTGCCTCAAGGGGGTGCAGGTCGCGCTCCGCGGGGGCAGATTAGAAAATTCGGCTCACATAGCCAGGGACGATATAGGCAGCAATGCCCTTGCGTCCCCTCTAGCGTCACACAGCCCGAAGGAATGATGCATTCTCCATGCACCGAGCGGCCTTTGGTAGGCCCCTCGCGCCCGCCAGTATGGTCCGGCTACAATGGGGTTGACCACTCACCCACAGGCGTCTCCGAGAGTTCATTGGCAAGGTTACTGTCCGAGCCCTCTCGTTCGGACTTGGATCCACCCGTCCTACGCTCCTATAGGACTCCCCCCCCTTTAGCCCTCGCACCCTTACCCAGTCCTCCCTGAATCTGCCGTCGAATCAAGGACCTCTGAGGTGCCGAGGTTGACGCGGGGACACCGACGTGGAGGCGGGGGGGTGGTACTACTGTGTGCACCCCTTGGTTTCTCATGGTGCGCACGGCAAGGACGCTCCCAATGGCGCACACACAGAGCGAAGACCCAAGAGTTTCAAGACACGTGCGCCTCGCTTTCGCGAGTGCAACACGTAGAGACGCCTCTCTACACTCACTCCCCCTCTAGGGTGACCGTAGAGGGCAGCCCCACAGGGTCTTCCGCCCCCGCTCCGCGGGGCAGAAATGCCTTCAGCTGGCTGGTCGGCGGCAACAGCGGTGAGGCCTGGATCCACCCTCTACCGGACGGCACCCGTCTCCAGCCCCGCCGTCTCCGGTTGCTGAAGCTGTGGGAGGAGGCCTCCAAACTCCTGGGCCTCAATCACCAGGCGGTCCCCACAGCTCAGCTGCTGGACCTCCCCATCATCGGCGGCTGCCGGTTCCTTCGCCCTCCCGACCTCCTGGCCCCCGCTCGCTGGCGCGGAGCCCGAGTCCGGGGACCTTATCGTGGAGGAACACCTCATCGCCCGCCCTACGCGCTCGGGCCTGGCTGACGCCGCGGGCCCTGGGCGCCTTCTGTCGGAGGCTGACCTCCGAGAACGCCGTGGGCTTCGGGGCGGAGTCTACACCATCACCTAGTTCTCTTAGCTGCGGCCGTGGTGCTCGAGGGACGGCTACGCCGTTCCTCAACGGCCCTCACGACCCGCTCGGCCCGACGGGCCCTGGATCGTCCGCGCCTCGCCGCCACGCCCATCTCAAGGTTCACCTCGAGATGGTCGCCCACCATCGGTCCACCACCATCCAGGATCGACTGGGCCTCGCTGCGACGCTGCGCCCACTCGGGCCACGAGGCCGACGCGGCCCTCAAGTTGGCCCTCCACGCCCTGCCCCATCCGGCCCATCCTGCCTCGGTCGGCCCCTTCTGTCCTGCCTGCGGGTCCATCGACCGCTCCCTCAGCCACCGTTACTGGTGCTGTCCCTCCATCAGGCCTCTCATTAGAGAGGCCTTCAACATCATAAGGCAGCCCCCTGACCAGCAGGCTTGGATCTTCGGCGGGTCCGGCCTTGAGGACGACGCCCCTTCCATCCTGGCGTCGGCAAAGTTGCGAATCTATCGCTACTTTGTCCAGGTTGGGCTCGGAGAAGCGGTGGAGGACCCGCTCATCGCCTGGTGCGGGACCCTCCAGCGCGAGGTCTCCTACCTTTGTCCCTTTGTAAATTTGTTTTTTATGTATATATTTAATGTAATTTTCTTCTCTTCTCTCTCTCTCTCATGTGAGATGTAAATTGTCTAGATGACAATAAATAATTGTTTAATTGTCAAAATTGTCACACACACACACACACTCGGCCGTGCGGCCACGCGTCGCGCGAGCTCCGCGTATTTTGCCTCTGGCGGATGTATGAGTTCCGGCAATACGCCGAGTTTGGCACGGGCTGAAAGCCCTTCAAAAGCCGAGGAAAAGCCTGCAAGGCTCGGCTCAAAAGCACAGCCCAGTGCGGAGTTACCAGCGAGAAACGCTTTGAAGTTCAATTCTTCAATGAAATCGACGAAGAATCAAAGATATGCAAATCCGGCTACCGGCGGCAAGGATGCAAATCCGGCCGCGCCGACCGACTTTGCCGCTGCTTCTTCCTCTGAGGCTGCTGCCCAAGCCCATAGAAACTGGGCAGAATTATCGGAGGATAGCAACTCCGAATATGAGGGCAACTTCACCATTGTCCAGAAAAGAAAGAGACGTCGCGGCTCGGCGAATTCGTCTCCAGCGGCCGCACCTTCTTCCAATTTAGGAGGTGCCAGAACTAACCGCCGTCCGCAATCTTCGGCAGGATGGGCGCCGCGCGCCCAGGAAGTCAGGACTACCCGAGCGCACATCGTGGAGGCCAGGGCGCGGCAGGCGTCCTCAACAGAAGACCACTGCGTCTACGTAGAGCGCAGCCCTGAACTGGAGCCCTACCATTACATGAGGGCCATGGATCGAATGTTTGGGAGCACCAGGGAGGTCTTCCAAGTGACCAAGATGAACGGCCACTTCCTGGTGGGACTGGCAAACAGAGGCATGGCCGAGCGCCTCGTCAACGAAGGCCTCGAGGTGGAGGGGACACTCCACAGGGTCTTCCCGTTCCGCAAGAGGGCGGAGCGAATAACGGTGGGCAACCTCCCCTTCTTCGTGGGGGATGCAGCCGTCATCAGCGCCCTTACACCTCTTGGGCGAGTTACATCCATCGCCCCCAAGCTGATGAAAGCGGGCCCATACACCTATAACGACGGCCGCCGAGAGGCGTTCATCATCCTCCGCGAAGGAATGACCATCGAGGGACTGCCCACCCGTCTCAACATCACCATCAAAGGCGAGGCCTGGCCCGCATACCTATCCTCCGGGATTAGATGCTCCAGGTGCCGAGGCCAAGGACATCGCCGGGCCAACTGCCCCCTGCTTGCAGGGCGAACCAACGCTCCTGGACCGGCCACACCTACCTCTCCCACCAGCGTCCCTTCAGCGTCTGCGCCTGGCCTGCCTCAGCAGCCATCCGCCCAGCCTCCACCACCGGCGTCCCCCAGTCCAGCCATGGAGGTCTCCGAAGTGCCCTCCACAAGCCGAGCTGCGCTTCCACCTGCAGCACCCCGGCAATCACCACCAGTGGCCCCGGCCATACCTACGGAGATGGCGCCTCCTGCCCCTCCACCTGTCGCCCCTGCTCCGTCCCTGCGGGCTCCTGGGAGTCACGGGCCTGCAGTCCCTACACTGGACGTTGAGATGTCAATCGAGGAGACATCGACATCTAGGGCGGCGCTCAAGACCTCGCCAGCCGCAGTGCCTCCAACACCCCCACTGCCCGCGCCTCAGCCTGCCGGGCCGATACCACCTGCTCCCGACGAGGAGGAGATGACGCCGATCATGAGGGAGGAGTGTATGGTTATTGAAATCTTCAAGAAACTGAAGCACTTAACCTGCCTAAGGCCCTTATATCAATCAGGGATCCAACCGAATGACATCAAGGATGCCATTCTCTTCATCGATGAAAGAGAGTCCCTCATGGCGAGACTGACACCTGCGATGAGGGGAGTCCTCGCTGAGTTCCTCAGCGCGGCCATAGTTTTAGCTCCGCCGTTTTCGCCTCCGGCGAGCGGAAGAACATCGCGAAAAAATTTAAAATTCATACTGGCTGAAAGCCCTCAATCCGCTGTACAAGTGCCTGAAAGGCCCAGCGTTCAATCTCAACCAGGTGACAAGATATCACCGAAAGAACGAATTGAAAAGAATTCTTCCAAAGAATTTTCCATGGAATTCCAAAGGAACGCGGATCCGCCGGCGCGCGAGACGCATGCAAGCCCGGCCGCCGCGCGTGACGACGTCACGGCGCCGCTGATTGCTGCTTCTTGCAGCGCTTCAACAGCCAACCCGGCCCCCGCTCATTTGGGGAGATAGCGAATTGGCGGAAATGGACGACAACGACGCTTTCACCGTCGTAAGAACCAAGAAAAGGCGCCGCGACTCGCCGGTTCTGCCTGCCATGGCCGCGCAGTCCAACAGCGCTGGAGCTTCTCGCCGACAGCGATCGTCGACGGGATGGATACCTCCGGTCCAGGAGATCAGGACCACGACGGCACATGTCATGGAGGCCAGGGCTCGCCAGGCATCCTGCACCGAGGAGCAGTGCCTATATCTCGAGTACTGCCCGGATTACCAGTCGTACCAATATCTTAGGGCTATCGAGAGAGTGGTCGGAGGACACAAAAACATCTTCCAGTTCTCAAAGATCAACGGCCACTACTTGTTGGGACTCGCCAGCAAATCTCTGGCGGAACACCTAGTCCGGGAAGGCCTCGAGATCGAGGGAACCCTCATCGGACTTTCCCTTCAGGAAGAGCTCAACCAGAATAACGGTTGGAAACCTGCCCTTCTTTGTGGCGGACGCCGCCATCATTGACGCCCTCTCCCGCTATGGCGCATAACCTCCATCGCCCCAAGCTGCTGAAGGCTGGAGAGTTTACATACACCGACGGCCGACGGGAGGCCTTCATCCTCCTCCACGACGGCATCACCATCAACAAACTGCCCACCCGATTTGAGATCAAGATCAAGGGTGAGGCCTGGCCAGCCTTCCTGTCTCATGGAATAAAATGCTCGAAGTGTCACGGCCAAGGGCACAGAAGAGCTAACTGCCCCCAACTCCATGGGCGCTCTGCCACCGCTAGACGGGCTTCACCGCCCCCTTCCACCGACCTCCCACCATCGACCGCGCCTGGGCTGCCTAGGCAGTCTTCGGCCGCGCCTCCCAGCCCATCTAATAAGGCTTCCCGCGCCCCATCTGATTCTGCGCTGCATCTCTACCATCTGCGGCGCCATGGCCATCCACACCAGCGCCGCCGGCCTCACCCATGCAGGCGGTGACTCCAGCTCCTCCACCAATGACCCCTTCACCTGAAGATCCCATGGGCCCTCGCTCGGCGGCGTCGCGTCCTGAGTCGACGCCTCCCGCCCGGCCGGACTTCATTGCCCCGTGTGGCCCTCTGCCTGCACAGGGGACCCTCGGACCTGCGACCCACACACCGGATGTCGACATGACCACCACTGAGGAGCCCTCTGCTCCCTCACCAGCCGCAGTTTCAACACCCCCACTGCCTGCGCCTCAGCCTGCTGGGCCGACACCATCTGCTCCCTCACCAGCCGCAGTTTCAACACCCCCACTGCCTGCGCCTCAGCCTGCTGGGCCGACACCATCTGCTCCCACAAAGAGGAACCGACACCGGCTATGACACCTCCGTCCCCACCACCTACCCCGATGGAGGAAGACCTGCCGCCGAACTCGGGTGATTGCATCCATAGAATTTTAACAGAGATCATCAGTTCCAAAATCGACGTTGGACCCTTGGTCGATGATGAAATCTCCTGGACCGACGCCATTGATGCCATCCTACATTCCCATTCTAGGGCGCCTTTCCTTGCGAGACTCTCGCCTATTTTGAAGAAAAACTACGCTGTCTTTCTCGAGGCGGCCATCGAGCGCGCTCGGGATTCCCATCCCAGGATCCTCAGCGGTTTGTCCGAGCTGGAGGGCCTTGGCTCCAAGACTAGACGTCACCGCGGCAAGCGCTAACCTAATGTATATACCCCTCTCTTCTCTCTTTCTCTTTGAGATGTAACATTGTCTAGAAAACAATAAATAATTTTCAATTGTCAAAATTGTCACACACACACACACACTCGAGCGTGCGGCCACGCGTCGCGCGAGCTCCTGAGTTTTTCGCCTCTGGCGGGCGAAAAGTGTCGCGGATGGCGACAAACCTTATACGGGCTGAAAGCCCTTCAAACGCCAAGCAAAAGCCTGTAAGGCACGGCGCAAAAGCACAACCATGTGCTGAACTATCTGAGAAAGATGTTTTTCAGAAGAAAACTTCAAATCTCTACAACAAAAATCAAAACTATGCAAATCCGCCCGCCGGCGGACATCATGCAAATCCGGCCACGCCGACCGACTTCGTTACTGCCTCGTTTTCCGAGGCCGCTGCCCAAGCCAATAGAAGCTGGGCAGACTTAACGGAGGACAACAAGCACGAATCTGAGGACCCTTTCATCACTGTCCAAAGAAAGAAAAGACGCCGTGGCTCGGCGGAATCACCTGCGGCGGCTGCACCTTCCTCTGGCACCAGAGGCGCAGGAGCCACTCGCCGGCCACGATCATCTACGGGATGGGCACCGCGGGCGGAGGAGGTCAGGACCACTCAGGCGCATATCGCGGAGGCCAGGGCGCGGCAGGCGTCTTCAACAGAGGACCACTGCGTCTATGTAGAACGCAGCCCTGAACTGGAGCCCTACCATTACATCAGGGCCATAGACCGAATGTTTGGGAGCACCAGGGAGGTCTTCCAAGTGACCAAGATGAACGGCCACTTCCAGGTGGGACTGGCAAACAAAAGCATGGCCGAGCGCCTCGTCAACGAGGGCCTCGAGGTGGAGGGAACTCTCCACAGGGCCTTCCCGTTCCGCAAGAGGGCGGAGAGAATCACGGTGGGCAACCTCCCCTTCTTCGTGGGGGATGCAGCCGTCATCAGCGCCCTTTCATCCTTCGGGCGAGTAACATCCATCGCCCCCAAGCTGATGAAGGCAGGCCCTTATGTCTACAACGACGGCCGCCGAGAGGCGTTCATCATCTTCCGCGAAGGAATGACCATCGAGAGGCTGCCCACCCGCCCTCGACATCACCATCAAAGGCGAGGCCTGGCCCGCATACCTGTCCACCGGGATTAGGTGCTCCAGGTGCCGTGGCCAAGGACATCGCAGGGCCAACTGCCCCCTGCTCGCAGGGCGAACCACGGAACCTGGACCGGCCACACCCAGCTCTACCACTAGCGTCCCACCAGCGACTGCGCCCCAAGCTGCCTCAGCAGCCATCCTGCCCAGCCTCCACCTCTGGCGTCCACAGCCCAGCCATGGAGGTCTCCGACGTGCCTCCCGCGAGCCGAGCAGCGCTCCTTCCACCTGCTGCACTCCGGCCATCACCCACCAGCGCCTTTGGCCTCACCTGCGGAGGCTGCGCCTCCTGCCCCTCCACCAGTGACCCCTGCTCCGTCCTTGCGAACACCTGGGAGTCGCGAGCCTGCAGCCCCTACACCGGACATTGAGATGTCCAACGTCGAGGAGTCTCCACCTCCACTGTCCTCCCCCCGAACCGGCGGCAGTGCCTCTAACACCCCCACTGCCCGCGCCTCAGCCTGCCGGGCCGATACCACCTGCTCCCGACGAGGAGGAGATGGACGCCGATCATGAGGGAGGAGTGTATGGTTATTGAAATCTTCAAGAAACTGAAGCACTTAACCTGCCCTAAGGCCCTTATATCAATCAGGGATCAACCGAATGACTTCAAGGATGCCACTCTCTTCATCGATGAAAGAGAGTCCCTCATGGCGAGACTGGCACCTGCGATGAGGGGAGTCCTCGCTGAGTTCCTCAGCGCGGCCATAGAACTGGCTCGGGGCAACCATCCCGATGTTAGCTCCGGATTTGGCCAGTCTTAGGCGGCGATGCCTTGATTCCTGACAACTGTCAAATGTAAATATTTCTTTTTCACTCTCCCTGGTTGAGTTTTTATATTGACTGACAGTCAATAAAATTATTTTAAATTGTCAAATTGTCACACACACACACACACACACACACACACACACTCGGCCGTGCGGCCACGCGTCGCGCGAGCTCCGCGTATTTTGCCTCTGGCGGATGTATGAGTTCCGGCAATACGCCGAGTTTGGCACGGGCTGAAAGCCCTTCAAAAGCCGAGGGAAAAGCCTGCAAGGCTCGGCTCAAAAGCACAGCCCAGTGCGGAGTTACCAGCGAGAAACGCTTTGAAGTTCAATTCTTCAATGAAATCGACGAAGAATCAAAGATATGCAAATCCGGCTACCGGCGGCAAGGATGCAAATCCGGCCGCGCCGACCGACTTTGCCGCTGCTTCTTCCTCTGAGGCTGCTGCCCAAGCCCATAGAAACTGGGCAGAATTAACGGAGGATAGCAACTCGAATATGAGGGCAACTTCACCATTGTCCAGAAAAGAAAGAGACGTCGCGGCTCGGCGAATTCGTCTCCAGCGGCCCGCACCTTCTTCCAATTTAGGAGGTGCCAGAACTAACCGCCGTCCGCAATCTTCGGCAGGATGGGCGCCGCGCGCCCAGGAAGTCAGGACTACCCGAGCGCACATCGTGGAGGCCAGGGCGCGGCAGGCGTCCTCAACAGAAGACCACTGCGTCTACGTAGAGCGCAGCCCTGAACTGGAGCCCTACCATTACATGAGGGCCATGGATCGAATGTTTGGGAGCACCAGGGAGGTCTTCCAAGTGACCAAGATGAACGGCCACTTCCTGGTGGGACTGGCAAACAGAGGCATGGCCGAGCGCCTCGTCAACGAAGGCCTCGAGGTGGAGGGGACACTCCACAGGGTCTTCCCGTTCCGCAAGAGGGCGGAGCGAATAACGGTGGGCAACCTCCCCTTCTTCGTGGGGGATGCAGCCGTCATCAGCGCCCTTACACCTCTTGGGCGAGTTACATCCATCGCCCCCAAGCTGATGAAAGCGGGCCCATACACCTATAACGACGGCCGCCGAGAGGCGTTCATCATCCTCCGCGAAGGAATGACCATCGAGGGACTGCCCACCCGTCTCAACATCACCATCAAAGGCGAGGCCTGGCCCGCATACCTATCCTCCGGGATTAGATGCTCCAGGTGCCGAGGCCAAGGACATCGCCGGGCCAACTGCCCCCTGCTTGCAGGGCGAACCAACGCTCCTGGACCGGCCACACCTACCTCTCCCACCAGCGTCCCTTCAGCGTCTGCGCCTGGCCTGCCTCAGCAGCCATCCGCCCAGCCTCCACCACCGGCGTCCCCCAGTCCAGCCATGGAGGTCTCCGAAGTGCCCTCCACAAGCCGAGCTGCGCTTCCACCTGCAGCACCCCGGCAATCACCACCAGTGGCCCCGGCCATACCTACGGAGATGGCGCCTCCTGCCCCTCCACCTGTCGCCCCTGCTCCGCCTCTGCGAGCTCCTGGGAGTCACGGGCCTGCAGTCCCTACACTGGACGTTGAGATGTCCATCGAGGAGACATCGACATTTAGGGCGGCGCTCAAGACCTCGCCAGCCGCAGTGCCTCCAACACCCCCACTGCCCGCGCCTCAGCCTGCCGGGCCGATACCACCTGCTCCCGACGAGGAGGAGATGACGCCGATCATGAGGGAGGAGTGCATGGTTATTGAAATCCTCAAGAAACTGAAGCACTTAACCTGCCTAAGGCCCTTATATCAATCAGGGATCCAACCGAATGACCTCAAGGATGCCATTCTCTTCATCGATGAAAGAGAGTCCCTCATGGCGAGACTGACACCTGCGATGAGGGGAGTCCTCGCTGAGTTCCTCAGCGCGGCCATAGAACCGGCTCGGGGCAACCATCCCGATGTTAGCTCCGATTTGGCCAGTCTTAGGCGGCGATGCCTTGATTCCTGACAACTGTCAAATGTAAATATTTCTTTTTCACCCTCCTGGTTGAGATGTAACATTGTCTAGAAGACAATAAACTATTTTCAATGTCAAAAAATTGTCACACACACACACACTCGAGCGTGGCGGCCCGCGCTTTCGCGAGCTCCGCCGTTTTCGCCTTTAGAGTGCGTGTGAAAGGGCGTTTAACCTGGCAAGTGTGTACTGGCAGAGAGCCCAGGATGTACTGAAAAAGTGCCTGAAAGGCCCAGCATCCTGCTACAAACAGGCGAGGAATTATCGCCAAAAAACGAGAATATGAAGAAAAACAATTGAAATTTCTTCTAATTATCAAAAAGATGCAAATCCGCCGGCAGGCGATATGCATGTAAATCCGGCCGCCGCGCGTGGTGACGTCACGGCGCCGAAGACTGCTGCTACGACCAGCGCAACTGCAGCCAGCCCGACCTCGCTCAAACTGGGCCGACAGCGAGATGACGGAGGTGGGCGCCAACGACGACTTCATCGTCGTGAAGGGCAAGAAGAGGCGCCGCGGCTCAACATCACCTGAGCACGCTGCAAGGCAGCCCAACAAGCCTGGAGAGCAGCGCAGCTCCCAGCAGCGGAAGCGGCCAGCAGGGCCGAGAGCAGTGCCGCCTCAGGAGATCAAGGCGACGCGCGCCAACATCGCCGACGCCAGGGCGAGGCAGGCCACAACCAACCACGAAAACTACATCTTCGTGGAGCTGTGCCCTGACATCCCGGACTACTCCTACCTCCGGGCAATCGGCGACCTGGTCGGAGGGCCCAAAAAACATCGCCCACTTTGGCAGGATGAACGGCCACTACATCGTGGGCCTCGCGAGCAAGAACCTTGCGAGCCTTTTGGTGGAGGAGGGCCTGAACATCGAGGGAACACTCCTCAAGGTCTTCCCCTTCCGCAAGAGGGCCGAAAGGATCATCGTGGCCAATCTCCCCGGCTTTGTAGAGGACGCCACCATCGTGCAGGCTCTGCGTAAATACGGAGACATCACCTCCATCGCCCCCATCATGATCAAAATGGGGGAGTTCGCCTTCAGCGACGGCCGCCGGGAGGCGTTCATCCTGCTCCACCAGGGCGTAAGGCTGGAGACCCTGCCCGCCCGACTGACCATCGAGTCCAAGGGAGACACCCCTATCTGCCTTCCTCTCCTTCGGAATTAAATGTTCCAAATGCGGAAGCAGGGCCACCGCAGAGCTAGCTGCCCATCGCTCGCCAGGCAAGGGAACAGCAGCCCCAGGCAAGCAGCGTCTCCCATCGACGCAAGGCCTCCCCCCCCTCCTCTCTCCTCCCTCCTCAGCAGCCAAGGAAGCCGGCACCGGCGCCCGCAACACCGGCGTCCCCTGTCCAACCGGCGAAAAGCATCAACAGAGTCTCCGGCGATCCCCTCGGCGTCCCATCCTGCCGAACCGATGGATCTCGCCCAGCCCGCCCATGCCGCCCTTCCTGCTCCCCTGGCTGTCCCGAGGCCCCTCGAGCCTCGCATCTCTCCGCTCGACCACGAGATGTCGGTGGAGAAGCTGACCTCACCTCCCTCCACGCCTGCCCGGGGAAAGGCCGCACTCGAACAGCTGCTGGAGCACCTCGGGAAGTCCCCTAACATCTCCATCGACTGGGATAAGTTGCCCGACCTAAACCGCGAGGAGGCTCAGAAGCTCCTCACCTCAGAGACCACCATGAAGAGGAGAGCGTCCACGCTGACCCCGGCACAGGTCAAAGCCCTCAACAAGCTGCACGATCACCATCAAGCCCTTGTGCCCAGACTCCAACTCCACAATCCGCAAGACCCTCCAAAAGACCAGGAAGGTGCTGCGTGAAGGACCGTCCCAATGAGTTACCGCGTCGCCACCATCAACGCGCGAGGGCTCGCCACTCGGAGGAGGAGCCTTGCCCTTTGTCATCTCCTCAGGCAACATCACGTGGACATCGCGTTTGTCCAGGAGACAAACGCATTTCATCTGGGCAGCGGCCAAGACCTCTGCCTCGGCTACAGTGCTGTTGTGTTGGCCCATCCCGTAGCCATCTCGGGATCCGGACTCGCCTGCGTCTTCGGACCAGGCGTAGCCGTGCTACATCAACGCATCCTGTGGCCGGGCCACATCGCCTTGGCAACCATAGATGTCCGCGGCGAGGAGATGACGGCCATCGCCGTTCATCTGGCGCATGAACCCCAGGAGAGAAACCGGCAACTGGAGCTCCCTGGCGGCGACAGCGGCCAAGGAGGAGGAGGGAGCCTGCTGGATCATCGGCGACTTTAACATCAGGGATCGGGGCCCCTCATCATCATCATCATCGGATGCCTCGCCGCTCTTCTGGACCTGGCCGCGCTGGTCGACGTGGCCACCCAGTTCGACGCCGCCCACCTGCCCACCAGAGTCGCCATGCACGGCGACCAAGTCGAATCGAACCGCTTGGACCGGATCCTCGTCCCTGCTGGAGTCCTGGATCGCGTGTCCATCTACGCGACCAGCCACTACCACCTCTCGGACCACCGCCTCGTGCTGCTCCAGGTGGGCCCGCCCACCACCGCCGTCTCCTCCCCCACCCAGCCTCGCTTGGCCGCGATGCTCCGCTCGGGCCTTGCGCTCGAACATCTGGCTGGTACATCCGGGAGCTGGAGGAAGACACAGCGCACGATGACGACGACGGGACCTTTGGATAGGTGGACCTCCATCAAGGCGGGCTGCTGCGGAGGCCAGATCCCTGCAACGACCCGCGCCACGCTGCCAGCGACAGCTACGTCTACAGGGCGAGACGTTACATCGCGGCGCAGCTCGAGGCCTCCTCCATCCGGGCAGACTACCCATCGCTGCCGGACCTGGCACGCGCCATCCGCCTCCGTCGCCCGGTCAGCGTCATCAGGGACGAGGAGGACAACGTCATCGAGGGCCCCAGAGCTTCGGCGGAGGGCGTTCGCGACCTTCCAGCCCGCTTCGCCCGTCCCACCAGCGATCCAGCTGCGGGAGCTGCCTTCATCGCCAGCAGCGCGCCCACCACCACCACCGCGAGCTGAGTGAGGAGGACCCGCTCCACCGGCCAGACATCAGCCCTAGCGAGATAGCCAACGCTATCGAGCACCTCCCTCGCGGAAAGGCCCCCGGCTGGGATGGCTTGCCGTGCGAGCTCCTCGTCGCCTTCAGCGAGGACTTCTTCGCGGAAAGCTCTGGCCCGGGTTTGTTCGCGGCATCACGGCTCCGCGGTGCCCTGCCTCCGTCGGACGCGGCGCAGATCCCATCTGCCTCGTGCCCAAGGCCCGGGAGGTCGCGGCCTTAATGGCTACAGGCCCGTGTCGCGCTGCCCTCGGCCGACTACAGGGGTCCTGGCCGCCATCCTTCACGGCGCCTCAAGCCCCACCTGCGGGACCCTTGTGCCGGAATGCCAGACCTACGCCGTCCCCGGGAGGTCCCCGTCATGGAACATCGCCATGGTGACGGACGCCGTCGAGGAGGCCACCGCCTTGGGCTCGCCGCTGGCTGTCATGGGCTTAGACCTGGAGTCCGCCTTTGACTCATTGGACCGCGGCTTCCTGGAGTCCATGATGATATCCACTCCGCCTCCCGCCGGCCTTCATGGCTGGATCAACATTCTACGCCGGGGCGGACGCCACATCCGGGCCGGAGGCTTTCATACCGCCTTCCCCCTTCTCAACGGCCTAAGCAGGGTTGCGCCGTAAGCGCCGCACTCTTCAGCATCGCCACGGGGCCGCTGATACGTCGCCTGGAGTTGACCCTCGGCGTGGGCAATGTCATCGCTACGCCGACGACATCGTCCTCCTTTCATCGCGACGAGGAACTTCGAACGGGTGGCGACCGTCTTCGAAGAATACAAGCAGGCCTCCGGAGTTGGCGTGAACCTCCGGAAGAGCGCTGGCCTCTGGTGCGGCGCCTGGCGCAACCGCGGCGACTCCCCTCTCGGCGCCTCCTGGTCGACCACCTCCATCAGGGTCCTCGGGCTCGACATCGCCCCCAGGAGCACCGTCGCCCACCGGGAGCAGCATCTCCTGGCCCTCCTGGAGAATGCATGCCGCAAATGGACGCCCTTCACCCGCGGCCTCTCCCTCGTCGGACGAGCAAGAGCGGCGAACACGCTGGTGGGTCCACGTCATCCAGCACCACCTGCATGGCTACCTACCATCACCCCCAACCATCGCCAAGCTGCAGGCCCGACTGGCGAGTTCGTCTGGGGCCAGACCACACGGCGTGGCTTCCCGCCGATGTCATGGCGAGGCCAGTCACCATCGGAGGCCTCGGCCTCCTCGACCTCGCGACCCAGCTCCAGCTCGCCTGCCTCAAGGGGGTGCAGGTCGCGCTCCGCGGGGCAGAAATGCCTTCAGCTGGCTGGTAGAAAGCGGTGAGGCCTGGATCCACCCTCCACCGGACGGCACCCGTCTCCAGCCCCGCCGTCTCCGGCTGCTGAAGCTGGGAGGAGGCCTCCAACATCCTGGCCTCAACCACCGGGCGTCCCCACGGCTCAGCTGCTGGACCTCCATCATCGGCGGCTGCCGGTTCCTCCGCCCTCCCGACCTCCTGGCCCCGCCCGCTGGAGCGGAGCCCGAGTCCGGGACCTTCGAGGAGGGCCACCTCACCGCCCGCCCTACGCGCTCGGTCCTGGCTGACGCCACGGCCCTGGGCGCCTTCTGTCGGAGGCTGACCTCCGAGAACGCCGTGGGCTTCGGGGCGGAGCACCCTCATCAGCTCTTTAGCTGCGGCCGTGGTGCTGCGAGGGACGGCTACGCCGTCCTCAACGGCCTCACGACCCGCTCGGCCCGACGGGCCCTGGATCGCCCGCGCCTCGCCGCCACGCCCATCTCAAGGTTCACCTCGAGATGGTCGCCCACCATCGGTCCACCATCAGGATCGACTGGGCCTCGCTGCGGCGCTGCGCCTACTCGGGCCACGAGGCCGACGCAGCTCTCAAGCTAGCCCTCCACGCCCTGCCCCATCCGGCCCATCCTGCCTCGGTCGGCCCCTCCTGTCCTGCCTGCGGGTCCATCGACCGCTCCCTCGGCCACCGTTACTGGTGCTGCTGCTCCATCAGGCCGCTCATCAG
>CP092865.1:169178791-169229863 GCA_030710605.1 Cordylochernes scorpioides | reverse complement strand
AAATTTAGATACGAACGACAATATCAATTTAAATAAAACTGGGGTTTCCACTCAAAATGGTCTGCTGAGGCTCAACTTTTTCTATTGAAACCATCTATTTTATTCATCCCCACAGGCCATTTTTACTCGAAACTTCGTTATATAAGGTAGAGTTTCATCTTTGTATATATATTTGTGTGGTGATTAAGAGAATGAACATTGAGTGGAAACAATGTCCCCAGGAGGCAGAAGTTGGAGATGTGTCTGCTAGGAGTAGCCTGATGTCCAGTATATCTCAAACTTCCGTTATGACCACGCCGGTCAGATATACTTCCTGAGCATTTGAATCTAGAATTTCTATTGTCATCACAGAAGGAACGAGATGTTTAATTGAATGATGAATTTAACGGCCTTTGTGTATAAAGGAGAGATATTGTGTCAGACAACGTGGTCTGATTGGACTCAACCTTTTCTTTTTGAAACCATCTCTTTTATTCATCTTCACACAGTTTATTTTTATTCAACCCCCCCCCCCCCCCCCCCCCCCCGTTATAAGGTACACAAACATTTTCTCTGTGTATGATTCTTAAAATATATGATCTATGAATAAAAGTAAATTTCTATATAGATTGTGGTTTATGTGGGGCGAAAATCCTATATATATTCATTAGAAGGAGATATTTTATTCATTTTTATCCAACAAGAGAAGTGTTATTAAAGTATTTTGATATACATGAATATATAACTCAAAATTTGATTTGTCTATTTTAAATTAGAAAAATATATATATTTCTACATATTCAGGTTAATTTCAATTGGAGAAAACTCGTGGATACACTGCTTCGTCTAATGAAAGAACACAAAGGAGGACTCAAGACTCCAATAAGAGATGACAAAGGGGGACCCCAGACTCTAACAAGAGACGGCAAAAGAGAACACAAGACACCAAAATGAGACGACAAAGGAGAATTCCAGTCTGCAAAAGGAGATGAGGAGGACTCCAAACTCTATCAAGAGAACACAAGGGAAAACTTAAGACTCCAATAAGAGAAGGACAATGGAGAACTTCAGTCTACAATAAGGGATGACAAAGTAGGACTCCAGTCTACAATAAGAGATGGCAAAGGAGTACTCCAGTCTACAATAATAGATGACAAAGGAGAATTCCAGTCTATAATATGAGATGACAAATGAGGACTCCAGTCTACAATAAGAGATGACAAATGAGCGAAGAGAAAGACTCGAACTAACTGCACTCGCTGGGACAGCGACCTATAAAAGGACTGAGACCTCCGGGATTGCGGAATATAAAGAAAGTGACTGGTTAATCATGAAGTTTGTTCTTTGCCAAAGAGGTGACTCTCAAATATGTAACTCTTCTATTTTTTGGTGTGATCTTTTCCTCTGTCGCTATTTGAGATCTGTCATTCTTTATTGATATGAAAATGGTAATTTTGGGATTATAAAGAACGTATTTTTTTATTTGTAAATTGGATTCACTCTCTATATAAGTTCTCAATGATATAATGAGCATTGTAATATAATATATTTTCTTATAAAATGTTTCGAATTAATAAAAAAACAGGGATTTAGGAATAATTAATTTTTTAAAGAAGCTTCATATAAATGGGGTTGCACTAAAATAAAACTAAACTTAGAATATATTATACACTGCGTGACATTGAAATTGGAACACCAAGAAATAGTGGCCAGAAAGTGATGAAACTCGGCAGACAGAGAGAGACAGGGAGGAACAATAAGTGATCTTTATTTCAAAATGATAGTCATAATACAGAGCGAGAACGGCGTCGGCTTAGTAGCAAGTAGGACCACTGCGGACGGCGATACACGCAGCAACACGTCTAGGTAGAGAGTCAATCAGAGTACGGATGGCGTCCTGAGGGATGGCTCTCCATTCCCTCTCAACCATTTGCCACAGTTCGTCTTCTGAACGCGGCTGTGGCAAGGCATGCAAACGGCGTCCAATGTCCCAGACGTGCTCGATTGGTGAGAGATCAGGAGAGTACGGTGGCCAGGGAAGCATCTGTACATCTTGCAGAGCTTGTTGGCTAATGCGAGCAGTGTGCAGTCGGGCGTTATCCTGCTGATAAAGGGCATTGGGTACCCCCTGAAGGTAGGGGAGTTTCACCGGTCGCAGCACATCATCAACGTATCGTTGGGCCGTCATAGTGCCCTGAATACGAAGTAAAGGTGACCTGGAATGATACGCGATTGCGCCCCAAACCATGATTCCACGTTGTCGCACGGTGGGGCGTTACACAATTGCTGCCGGAATAGACCTTTCTCCACGTCGACGCCACACGCGTACACGGCGACTATCACTGGACAAGCAGAAACGCGACTCATCTGAGAACACGACCCTGTGCCATTCCGTCATCCACGTCGATCTAGCCCGGCACCATTTCAAACGTTGGCGCCTATTCGGTGGGGTCAATGGCAGTCTTCTTAGCGGACGGCATGAGTGCAAGCCATTAGCAACCATTCGACGGGAAATGGTTCTGGTCGAGATGGAATGATCTAGGGTGTCTTGCACATGTTGCAGGATGGCGGTACAAGTGGCTTGTGGGGCCGCCACTGCTTGTCGAAGGATACGCCAATCCACACGTGCTTACGTCACTCTGGTTGCACCGACATTCCTATAAATTGCCACATTTCCTTGTTCCAACCATCTTCTCCACAGTCGGTGCACCGTGGACGCACCAAGGTGTGTATCAGCTGCGATTTGACGTATGGACCAACCTGCCCTTTTCAGTCCGATCACCATGCCCCTCGTAAAAGCGTCTGTCTACTTGAACTGCCTCCGTTTACGATGAACTGGCATTCTCTGTTATTACACGTGTCTTTTGACACAAGAACAAAATTTCTACAATGATTTTCCTTGAAGAAATAACGACACGAATACTGTCCTTTCTGCAAGTTCCTTCCCTTATATCTTACTCCATGTGCGCACGATAGCTGCGCATTTTACATCATTTGCATAACTCGGTTATGCGCGTCTACCCTGAAATTTGCATAATTTTCTGGCCACTATTTCTTGGTGTTCCATTTTCAATGTCACGCAGTGTATATGAACATGGTAATATTGGGATCACAGAGTTCGTCGTTTTTATTTGTGAATTGTATACATTCTCTATAGAGTTCTTAATGATATAATGAGCATTTTAATATGATATAAATTCTCATAAAATGTTTTGAATTGATAAAAATCAATGATTTATGAATATTAGGCTAAAAGAAGCTTCATATAATTGGGGTTCCTGTTATAATAAAACAAAACCTAGAAGTATTTTATATACAAGAGAGCGGTAATACTTCACACGACATTTTTTCCAGTCCTCAGCAGAGATTGTGATGTAATTCGTGGAATCCTGTAATCCATGTACACTTATTATTATTTTAATTTTACCTGTAGAGAAATTCTGATTTGGGAGAATCGTGTAGGTGTGAGATGTTTTCAGAAGGAATTAAGAGGTTCCAACCCACCGAGATTTTATTTCATCCACTTCGAATTTATTTATTTCAACACATAAACGCGATATCCCGGCTAGGGATAATTGCGTCGATTTACATTTTTAAACATAAACAGTTATAAACATATTACACAAAAAAAAAAGAGTAATCGAAACAAAAGAGAAAAAATAATATATACTAGGAACCTGAACCTTTCAGGTTTGAAAGAAAATCATAAATATATATTTACAAAAATAGTTAAACTTATGAAAGTTCTCTCTTCTATTTACAAATTGATATAGATATACAACAATTTTTATTGTCTGTTGTCTAGCGGTGAAGAAGAGTGGGCATTCCAGCAGTAGGTGTCTTGAGTCCTGGAATTCGTTGCCACAATGACAGCTAGAGTCTTCAATCACGCCAAATTTTGATAAAAATCCCTTTAAAGTTCCATGGTTCGTTATAAACCGGGTATTTTAAATATTGGAGCGGAAATATGTTGGAATTTCAAACGGGAAAAAGCTTTGGAATGTTTCATTTGTTTTTAGAAAAAATTCATCTATTTTTGCACTTAAAAATGATCTAATTATACTTGGTGAATGTGGTCTATAAGTATTTTGATCCTCTATTGAAAGATGAGACAAATCATATTTAATAATTTTAGATTCAATATAATCTGTGAGAAGGGGGATGTTCGCAAGACTATGGACACAGTTGGAAGATGTAGTTTTGTAGGCTCTGCTCACCCAAAGTGCTGAACCATACGTAAGAACTGACCTGATGAATGTTTTATACAAAATTATTCTTTTTTTAGTATTTATTCGCCACATCTTTCCACATAGTGAAAACAGAAAATTTTTCATTCTTACGCTCCTTATGAAAAGTTCAATAAATAGGATTTCCACCAGTAGCGTTGATTCAGCAAATACAACAGATTTTTCTGATTTTATTTGATGTTGTTTTGTAAGTTTAAGAAAAAATCACAAACCGTTCTGAAAACCTCCTTCAATGCGCCCTCAGCCAAAATCAAAAGGGCTAGAATTTCCAAAAACTTGAATTATTATTGAATAATATTATCGAAGATGCCTATAATAGATAGTAAAATAATTATTTTTAGTGGAGTAATTTAATGAGAAGATTTCATCTATTTGTAGCGAGGGTACTTGAAAAAATTCACATGTTTTACCATCTCAGAGGGATTCAGGTTCTGGCTACGTCGAGATTTTGGTCTAAATTACTCGATCTCTGACATCTCATGTGTTGTCATCATAGAGGGATCCATGTACTGGCTATGTGGACATCGTGGCCAGTAATACTTGGTCTCTGATATCACATGTGTTGTCATTATAGAGGGAATCATTTACTGGCTATGTGGACATCGTGTCCAGTAATACTTGGTCTCTGACATCCCATGTGTTGTCATTATAGAGGGATTCATGTACTGGCTATGTGGACATCGTGTCCAGTAATACTTGGTCTCTGACATCACATGTGTTGTCATCATAAAGGGATTCATTTACTGGCTATGTGGACATCGTTTCCAGTAATACTTGGTCTCTGACATCTCATGTGTTGTCATTATAGAGGAAATCATGTACTGGCTATGTGGACATCGTGTCCTGTAATACTTGGTCTCTGACATCTCAAGTGTTGTCATTATAGAGGGAATCATGTACTGGCTATGTGGACATCGTGTCCAGTAATATTTGGTCTCTGATATCCCATGTGTTGTCATCATAGAGGGATTCATGTCCTGGCTATGTGGACATCGAGGCCAGTAATACATTGTCTCTGACATCACATGTGTTGTCATCATAGAGAGATTCATGTCCTGGCTATGTGGACATCATGGCCAGTAATACTTGGTCTGTGACATCACATGTGTTGTCCTCATAGAGGGATTCATGTCCTGGCTATGTGGACATCGTGTCCAGTAATACTTGGTCTCTGACATATCATGTGTTGTCATTATAGAGGGAATTATGTACTGGCTATGTGGACATCGTGTCCAGTAATACTTGGTCTCTGACATCTCATGTGTTGTCATTATAGAGGGATTCATGTACTGGCTATGTGGACATCGTGTCCAGTAATACTTGGTCTCCTTGACAATATATCATTGGTCAATCCAGGGCTAAGGATGACATTAAAGAACTCTAAGGATGGTACAGTAAAGAGAATAAAATTGTCCATGTCTAAAGTCCACTAAGTTAGTCCATTGTAGCCAGAAGTTCCCAACCCTACTTGTTACCAATTGTTGCTAACAACTCGAGAAAAGCGCATCCAATCGAACTAAAGCGAACCAAACCGAATCAAAGCTAATCTAAGCGAATCAAAGCGACTAAAAGCGAAGAAATGGGCAATTGCCTTAAAAGTTAATGACACAATTCCATCGTTTGTTTGACATTTATCTCTATTGATTTTCGACAATAAAATCTACGAGAAATGTGAAGATAATTATCTCAAGATCCTCACAAAATATTTAATTATCTGTTTCCCGCCGAATTCGGCCAAAACTTGGTCGCAATTTTGATTCGAAAGGAATTTCTTGAGAATTGATTTATAGAATTTTATCAACACCTTTTTTATGTTTGAATTTATAAATATATTTTAGAAATTTTTATATATCAAAACTTTTGAAATAACTTAAAAGGATAATAAATAAATCTACAAAATCCTAAATTCTCCAAAGAAAGGATTCAATGAAGTTAAAATAGGTTCAAATGCACTATATGGATAGTTTACAATTGCTCTTTCTTGCGGTTTTTGCATCTTTGGAAAGATTATCACATCAAATCGAGGGTCATAATGATTTTATATTTTTTATTCAAATCTTCATACGCCTAACATAAAAGAATATATTCAAATTTTTATATGGCGGCAAACTATTTTGATATGAATACTTTTTTGACATAAATGGAACTCTCTTTGAGGGAAGATTTATCTCTTTCTCCATTTTTGTGATGTTATTTTGTATTCTCACATGATACATCGTCCAATATATAATGAATTATGAGTTACAAGATCTCTTTGAACAAGAGCTGATGATATTTTGAATTTTATTTGAAAGAAAGGAGTTTCAGAACTCTTTGCGTGTGTTTATAAACAAACAATATAAATTAAATCAGCAATTACACAGCTTGTATCCTTCATCCTGTGTACATACAGTTTATATTTCATAACTACCATGTATAAATACACTGTATGTGCGACTCTTTAAGCTGGAAACCCTTTTTTGATGATACTTGATTTTTGGCGCTTTATTCTTATACTTATATTCAGAGCGAAACCTCGTCTTTCTAACTTTAACATTACTGAAAAAAACTATTTTCAAAAAAGTAATAACTATAAAGAGATAAACAGATATGCTATATTATTGTTTTCTCATATATGTCTACCATCATACATTTATTTCATGCCTCTATTTTTTATTAAATCGCGTAAGGTAATTTGATAACAATAACAACGAGTGTTTACATAAATAATTTTATTCAGAGTGCTTGAATATACTTTTTAATATATTTTAAAAAATAACTTTTTAAAACATTATTAAGGTGGAGCGAAAACCTAAAAGAGCGTTTATTTCACAGTATTTTAGAGTTTTCTAAATATATTTGTTACAAATAATCAATTTTACATCAGATATTTCAACAATGATTAGAGAGCACAACTGTTAGATTATTTTCAATAGATTGGTTGTTCGTTAGCAGCATTCATAGTTTAATGTCTATAGCCAGTATTTTAATTGTGCCGTTAGAAATATTCATGAAATTGTTCATGGATTTCATTCTTGTATTTCCCTCCAGTAATTCACTCTGAGTGTTGGACACGTTGTCCAGACCTGCTGGTTCTCTCAATCGTCTCCAGTATTCTCAATCACTCCGCGATCATTTTAGAACTTATTCATTGTTTGGTCTGTCAATCCATGGTATTCCTAGCACAGATAGAAAGTCTATAGCAAAACAATTTACATATTTCTACGAGTTCAGGTATATATCGGGGGGGGGGGGGGGGGGTCATTTATTCATTTTCTTCAAATGGAGATCATCATAATTAAATATTTTTAATCGACAAGGTTTTTAATGTTAAAATATTTTTCCTTTTAAATGTTACTTCCTTTAGAATATTTTTGTCTTTACATTTCTTCAACTTTATATTTTACTTTTAAAACTCTTTGACTGTGAAAATTGAAGCCTTATTATTAAAGTGTTTGCCTTCTCATAAAAAATGACACAAATATATTGTGGGCTCGAGTTTGTGTAATTTATCGGTTTAGTCATTAATTCCAAGTTTTGGTTCGAAATGATGGCAGTTCAATCTGTTCAATATGAGAGGATTGACAATTTACAATTAAAAACAGTTTATTGATATCTAGTCAACAGTAGGGAAGGAGGTTACAGTTTAAAATATGAGAGGATTGTCATACACTGTTTTACAGGATGGTCACTCATTGTCTAACAGGATGATCACTCATTGTCTTACAGAATGGTCACTCATTGTCTTACAGGATGGTCACCGATTGTCGTATAGGATGGTCACTAATTGTCCTATGGGATGGAAACAGATTGTCTTTCAGGATGTTCATTGATTGTCTTACAGGATGGTCAATTACTATCTTACAGAATGTTACTCTTAGAGATCTCTATTGCATTTAATGCTTGTGTTCTGAATATTTCAATCTAGTACATAGGACCATGATGGTATGGCTGGTAAAGCTGTTGTCTCAAACGCTGAAGTTGTGAACAATTTCAAAGAATGGAAACTCGTGGTTCTACAGGTTTGTACTTGTACATAGCCTTAGTATTAAAGGCTGAAGTTGTCTTGGACTGGGGCCTATTTCCTACAAAACATGAAGATCTACAATATGATATTTGTGTACAGGACCCCCTCCAGAGGAGGGGCCGCGAAAGACGGTGAGGTTTGCCATGCTGGCCGAAAGGGAGGTGTACGTTAAACGTATGCCTCCCCTCTTCCACCACGTGGCCCGCGGCCAACAAGTAAGTTCACCCACTGACATTTCTGTGGACATTGTGGCAATGATGGCGTGTGGTTACAGTTTGTTCGCCAAGGGCCGGAGACCACGGCGGCCAGGAGATTCTGGTGAGTGTACTTATTTATCTCGTTTAGATTGGTCTTTCATAGAACTGCGCTTACTTATAGAACTGCGAGTCTTTATTCCATTTTTGTGTTTATGCATTATTTTAAATCCCATCCCCTTCTTTTAGGCTTTATTCAGTTTTTGAATTATTTAAATGGAGCTGTATGACGCTATATATCTAGTTCCAAGAACCCCAAGTATATGAAAGTTTTTATCTTCTTTCAATTGATATGTGTGCGAGAAAGGGAATTTATTTTATAGTTAACTTTCGTTCCATGGCTTGAGATTTTTACTTTTAGAAGAGTAAATAAAACTCTATATAGCAATAAGTAAATTAAGGTAAATTAATTTCATATTAAATATTCAATATACTCCTATACATAAAACAATGTTCAACAACCAACAAAGTATGATATGTGCAGGCCGCCCCTGTGGCTCATCAAGTGGCGCCAGCGCCGGCGGTCCCAAGAGCGGGAGCGACGTAAGTACTGCAGACTTTACATAGTCAGATTCCATTTACAATACAGAACTATATATACATATGTTGGGTGTTTATAATGACCCTTTTGTGGTAATATGGCCCATTCATATATACATATTGTCGCATACTTCGACATATTTGCATAGTATTGTTTTGTTTTATATATTTTACATGTTGTTTCTTATGATAGGTGAATATATTTGCATGTCCGCGAGTAGCGCGATGTATATATATATAGGTGAAGAGAATAATAAAGTTAGAGTTTCTTTTGTGTGAAATCTTCTCGTGTTAATTCTAACTCGTTCTTTTGATTGGAACCTTACACATATTATAGAGCTTCTGTTTTATATTGGAGACTTCAAAGGTCATGAAATTTAGTTTTGATGATTATTCTGTAAATCTTCATGTCTTTTTAGTTATAATTCAAGAGTACATGATGCGACAACTCTCTCGTCTTTATACTTAATTTCAGATAGCAGCAGACCTAATATTATTTCGAATTTGAAAAAAAAGTCTATTTGTAAAGGCATTTAAGAGTTTCCTGAAAAATTAAATTTGTTATCTCACATAGGATTATAAGGTTCATACGCAGCTCATAAATTACCTTGTGTATAATTGTTCTTATATTTCTCTAATGAATGCCACATAGCAAGTATCCTGTAGTAAATTACATGTGTGTAATGTTCACTCTTTTTTCCAGGGAGGCGACGTTAAACGCCCTCGAAGAACCACGACCAGCGCCGCAGCTGTGGCCCTAGAGGCGAGAGCGGCGCTACAACCGGTCCATTGTGTGGCCGCTCAAGGCGACGGGACCTAGGATGGCGAAGAACCACGAGCATGAACAGCGCCGTAGCTTTGGCCCTAGAGGCGAGAGCGGCCCTTCAACTGGTCTATCGTGTGGCCACTCAAGGCGACGGGACCAGTGGTGGCGAAAGAGCCACGAGCATGACCAGCGCCGTAGCTGTGGCCCTAGAGGCGAGAGCGGCGCTTCAACCGGTCCAATGTGCAGCCACTCGAGGCGACGGGACCTAGGATGGCGAAGAACCACGAGCATGATCAGCGTCGTAGCTGTGGCCCTAGAGGCGAGAGCGGCTCTCCAATCGGTCCATCGTGTGGCCACTCAAGGCGACGGGACCAGTGATGGCGAAGATACACGAGCTTGACCAGCGTTGCAACTGTGGCCCCAGAGGCGAGAGCGGCGCTACAACCGGTCCAATGTGCAGCCACTCAAGGCGAAGGGACCTAGGATGGCGAAGAGCCACGAGCATGACCAGGCAGTAGCTGTGGCCCCTGAGGCGAGAGCGGTGCTACAACCGGTCCAATGTGCAGCCACTCAAGGCGACGGGACCTAGGATGGCGAAGAACCACGAGCATGACCAGCGCCGTGGCTGTGGCTCTAGAGGCAAGAGCGGCTCTTCAATCGGTCCATCGTGTGGCCACTCATGGCGACGGGACCAGTGATGGCGAAGATACACGAGCTTGACCAGCTTTGCAACTGTAGCCCCAGAGGCGAGATCGGCGCTACAACCGTTCCAATGTGTAGCCACTCAAGGTGATGAGACCTAGGATGGCGAAGAGCAACGAGCATGACCAGGGCCGTAGCTGTAGCCCCTGAGGCGAGAGCGGTGCTACAACCGGTCCAATGTGCAGCCACTAAAGGCGACGGGACCTAGGATGGCGAAAAACTACGAGCATGACCAGCGCTGTAGCTGTGGCCCTAGAGGCGAGAGCGGCTCTTCAATCGGTCCATCGTGTGGCCACTCAAGGCGACGGACCAGTGATGGCTAAGATACACGAGCTCGACCAGCGTTGCAACTGTGGCCCCAGAGGCGAGAGCGGCGCTACAACCGGTCCAATGTGCAGCCACTCAAGGCGATGGGACCTAGGATGGCGAAAAGCCACGAGCATGACCAGGGCCGTAGCTGTGGCCCCTGAGGCGAGAGCGGTGCTACAACCGGTCCAATGTGCAGCCACTCAAGGCGACAGGACCTTAGACGCGAAAAGAGACAACCATGACCAGCGCCGTAGCTGTGGCCTCAGAGGCGAGGCAACGCTTCAACCGGTTCAATGTGCAGCCACTCAAGGCGACTGCTCTAAGTAGACTTCCACATGCAACGCAGCCGCTGACATCTCAATTAAAAATCTTTTGCTCCCAATAAATTTTAAAATAAAATAAATCGTTTCATTTGAGTGATAACTCTATCAAGATTTTCATTTAACTCTCAACTTCTCTTATAAACTCTGAGATATACTGAGTTATAACTCTTATAAACATTGAGATTTTAGATATTTGGTGAAATAATAATACTCAAATGAATCTACCATAGTAATAAAATAAAGACAACGATTCTACTAGAGCTATATATAGAGGTACATTCCAATATCCTCAATGTTAAATACAAACGACAATAATTTTTTTAACATAAAATGGGTATCCCGCCAACGAGGTCTGATGAGGTTCAACTTTTTATTTTTGAAACCATCTGTGTTTTATTCATCCTCACAGGCCAATTTTACTCAAAACTTCGTTATAAGTAATAGTTTCATCTTTGTTTATATTAGTGTGGTGTGATTGAGAGAATGACCTTCAAGGTGGAAAGGGTAAGGATGCCCCAAGGAGACAGAAGTTGGGGATGTGTCTGCAAGTAGTAGCCGGAAGGTAGGAAGGTATAATGTCTAAAATATCTCAAAATTGCGTAGTAACAGCGTCAGTTAGATCTTCTTAAACATTTGAATCCGTGTTTTAATTGTATTCTCAGAGGGAACGGGACGGTGAATCGAATGATGAATTTAACGGGCTTTGTGTATGAAGGCGAGATATTGTGTCAGACAACGAGGTCTGTTGAGGCTGAACCTTTTTCTAATTGAAACCCTCTCTTTTATTAATAAAAAAAAAATTTTAATCAAAACCACGTTCTTAGGTACACGCGCAGTTTCTGTATATGATTCTTAATTTATCTCTAATATATAAAAGTCAGTGTATCTATGTATGTATGTATGTCCCTCACCAAGACCTGTTAACTTCCTCAAAGTGGCATGTGATCCTGGACGGGACAGGCGAAGTATGTCTGGAGTTCTGAACTCCTAGTAGGGCCGCCAAAGGCATGAAGGCTGTTCCACTATGTCCATCTAATTGTTAACAGGCAAAGTCGTATCCCTACCTACAGGTGCCTCAGATGTCCCATCAACAGGAAACGCATCTAAATACTCCAATGAATTCTGCTCCTCTCTATAATGCTGCACCATCCGTCGCGCAGAATAAAAAGGGATGCGTTCAGGACTTAGGCAGAGGGTCCTGTTCAAAAAATAAGATACAGTCTCCATTTTTCTAGCGAAAAACACAGCCTCTCAAAATATTACAATGTAACATAAATTGAATTTGTACCAATTCAGCAAGAACCAAGCTTGAAGAATTACTACAGATGGCAATAAAAAACCAAGTACAAATAATAGCCCTTCAAGAAACAAAACTAAATAGCTCACATCACCTCAAGATAAAAGGATTCAATATACTAAGAAAGGATAGATCAAGTGGAGAAGGAGGGGACTTGCATTTTTAATCCAAAATATTAAATACAGTGGAATACATAACCTTCAAGACAATAAAGTCAATTTAGAAATGCAGGGAATTACTTGTTACATCAACAATAATACCTCAAAAAATATCTACAACCTTTAACATCCTCCAAATAATAAGCAACTAAATGAAGAACCCTTAGACTTAATCTTCTTACCTAATTCCATTATCTTAGGATACCTAAATGCACACCACCAACTTTGGGGCAGCGACACAAATAATTGCAGAGGCATAAAACTATTAGAATCACGGATGATAATGCTTTTGTCCTACCAAATGATGGTACTCATACTTATTATTCACACAGTTACAACAGCAGCAATGCTTTGAATTTAACCGTAATCTCTCCTTCACTATACGCCAATCTAACTGGACAATTTTAGATACAGTTGGAAGCGACCATAAACCAATCCTCACAACTATTAAATCTCAAAACTAACCCAGTAAAAGATAAAATAAACTTCTGGAACTTCAGAAAGGCAACTAGCCCCTCTTCAAAGAAACTCTTGACAGAAGTACACCCAAACCAACTTCACTAATAATGTGGAAAAAGACTGGACCTCATTCCGCAACTCAATATTAAATGCTGCCTATAAATCCGTCCCAAGAGGAAACATCAAAAACTGGATCCCTAATTATAACTCCCAAGGAGAAATGAACCAACTCATTATTGAAAGAAATAAAACTCTTACTGAATTAGAAAATTTAGGAGATAAGCACCTCCATCACCATGTATGTATGTCAGTGTTGGGCATTAAAAAATTATTTTTCAATTAAATTGTTAATTGACTAAGAAATTAATTGCTAATAAATTAATTGCAATTAAATCAATTGCTATTAATCTTTAAATTGCAATTTGCAATTAAATTAATTGAAATTAAATTAATTGCAATTAAATCAATTGCAATTAATTTTTAAAATTGTTTTATGAATCAATTAAAACTAACAATTAAATATGTATTAATACAGAATAAATAAAAATAACAGATTCAATGAAAGGTTTAAAAAATTACACTGCATAAAAAAAATCAATCCTTCTCATTGATGAACTATTCTTGTCACGTTAAGCCTTTTACATACGTGAATGTTTGTTTTAGTTAAGAATACATTGGTCTAGACTAGTGAAATAAAATGGCGTCGATAAACGAAATGGACGAAGACAGTAACATTCCAGTGACTTTTTCGGTTTCGGACATTAATGAGTCATTAGAAACATCTTCGCCTGTGCCACCAACTGACACCGCCGAGTGTTCGTCTTCGCAAGCGCGGCTTTACTTGCTAGATGGAACATATTTCAAATCCTTGCTTGAAGAGTCCATTGGTAATAAAATCACAGCGCTTTGTATGAAATGTCCAAGAGATGTATTAACTAAAATTAAAGGATATCATAATTGTACGTCAAACTTTTTTGAGTCACCTGAAGCGAAAACACGGGCAAGAATGCATTGTAGAGTACAAAACATATGTAAAAAAAAGAAATCCGAGGTAAAAACTGAGAAGTCAAATGAGAATAAAATTACACAAGAACAATTCGATGAAAATATTCTGAAATATTTTATACATTCCATGATCCCATTACGTGCAGTGGAAGATCCATATTTTTCAAAAATATTCACCGACTTGGAAATATCTGAAATGGGGCTAACTCTAATGAGTCGACGTTCACTAGGACGTCGTATAGAAAACCACTATGAAACGCAAGTAGCTAAGATAAAGTCGAAACTAAAAGAAGCTTCCTATGTGTGCACAGAAATAGATATTTGGCCCAGTAAAAAGAGAAGTTTTATAGGAGTTACAGCGCACTGGATCACAAATGATCTACGCAGAGTTTCAGTGGCGTTAGCTTGTCAACGATTCAAAGGCGTCCACAGCTACAATCGACTATCCGATATAATTCAAGAAAATAACGATCATTTCGACCTCAATACGAATAAAATTGTTGCATCGGTGACGGATAATGGCAGCAATTTCGTAAAAGCTTTCAAAATTTTCGGTGTCAAATTGACCAATATAAATATTGTTGATGAAGTTATGCCAGACTCTCAGCCAACAGAAGCCTTTTCTGAATCAGATGTTGAAGACGACGAATCATCAAATTTAGAAGATCCTGAGCATTTACTTCCTGCCCATTTACGATGCTGTGCGCATACGTTAAGCCTTTGCGCAACTACGGACGCGAACAAACTTTTAAGCGAGCAGGACACCCCTCTGTCGCAAATGCATGCTGCAATCATGAAGAAATGTAATGCTTTGTGGAAGGCTGCAGGACGACCAAAGAGTGCTGAAATAATGAAGAATGCGTTAGGACACACGTTAAGTCGACCTGGTGAGACCAGATGGAATAGCTTGTTTGATGCCCTCCAGCAAATTTTCGATATTAAAGAAAAAAGCTTACTCTTACATAGATTATTAAACATAAAAAATGCTATCAAAGACAACGAATTCGAATACATACAAGAGTATTTGACGTGCACTTCGCCAGTGGCAGAAGCCCTCGACATAATGCAGAGTGAGACTAACACATATTATGGGATAGTTCTGCCGTGCCTTCTTGCGCTGAGAAAAAAAAAATGCTAAAAATTGAAAAGAAAAACAACTTTTCCTTTTGCAATCCGTTGGTCAAGGCATACAGAGAGAGTGTAGAGAAGAGATTTGAAAAAATGCTTGACGTCACCACTCCTGAAGCTGAAATAGCGGCTATTGCGGCATTATCCTACCCAAGATTCAAAAATAAATGGTTGACTTGTTTTGAGCCCGCGGATCGTACCAAGATTCTAAAAGTTTTCAAGACCTGCATTTCCGAAAAAATTAGTGGAAATATAGTAGCAACAGTGGCAACAACAAAAAGTACCAAAGAAAACCTTTTTTTCAATTTTGACTCTGACTCCGATAGTTCAATCTCAGAAAAAAAACGGATGCTCCTCCGATGCACCAATGAATAAAGCAGAACTTTTGATGCTGCATTTTTTTGCAGAGGAAAGCCAAGATTTGCAACTACTCAATAGATATCCTGAGATAAAAAGTGTTTTTATTAAATACAACACACCTTTACCATCGTCAGCTGCAGTTGAACGCCTTTTTTATTTTGCGACAATGACAAATCTGCCAAAGAGTCACAAATTGTCGGACAGCATTTTCGAGAAGAGAGTGGTACTGAAATGTAATTTAAATTATTACAAGAAATTATAAATTATCATTGTCTATCTAAAAATGCTTAATTAAAGTTATTGATGATCATTTGCATCAGTCTTTTATTTGTTGCTAACATGTGTATTTAAATAGTTCAATAGTTATATTGTACCTGCGTCCACGTCCCACACGCAGGCCTGTACAGTATATTATATACCAGTTTATTATGCACCAGTAATTTTTTTATTTGTTAGATTAATTAAACTTCTCTAAACAATTAATTAATAAAGCTATACAACCAGTTTAACCGCATAAATTTCTTTTTATTTATGAAAAATCATTTTTTTAACTTCAAAGAGAAATAATTTAATATTTCTAACTTTTGGATGACGTATGAAAAGGTTGAATACATGAAGAGTGATGGTCTATATATGAATGGATGACGCATGGAGGGTGAAAAATATGAAGAGTAATGGCGAACGGAAAAATAAAAGTGTCCAGGAGCGGGAATCGAACCCACAACCTTCTGCATACGTCATCCATTCATATATAGACCATCACTCTTCATGTATTCAACCTTTTCATACGTCATCCAAAAGTTAGAAATATTAAATTATTTCTCTTTGAAGTTAAAAAAATGATTTTTCATAAATAAAAAGAAACTTATGCGGTTAAACTGGTTGTATAGCTTTATAATTATACGCCGCAGTCATTTATAAGTATTATTAGTCAGTTTAAATATTAGTTACGAACGGAGAAATATCGTCCAGGATAGCCTAGTGGACATGGCACCTGCTCGGTAAGCAGAAGGTTGTGGGTTCGATTCCCGCTCCTGGACACTTTTATTTTTCCATTCGCCATTACTCTTCATATTTTTCACCCTCCATAGTCATCCATTCTTATATAGACCATCACTCTTCATGTATTCAACCTTTTCATACGTCATCCAAAAGTTAGAAATATTAAATTATTTCTCTTTGAAGTTAAAAAAATGATTTTTCATAAATAAAAAGAAACTTATGCGGTTAAACTGGTTGTATAGCTTTATAATTATACGCCGCAGTCATTTATAAGAATTAATTAATTGTTAATTTGAAAAGTGCAATTAACAATTAATTAATTGTTAATTAGAAAAGTGCAATTAAATATTAATTAATTGTTAATTGTATTCATACAATTAACAATTAATTAATTGTTTATTTTTTATTTATTTTTTTTTTATTTATTTATTGTTACAAAAGCACGAAGTCCAAAGGACTATTGTGCTGTGCTAGTATTATATATATATATATATATATATGATTAATTATTTACACGATGGATTAGTATTGTTTTGTAAATTATTGTACAAATAGTTCTAAACTTAACAAAGTTCTCATAAGATAGAGTATATACACAAAGAGAATTTGGTAATGTTTCAAAGTATCTACATACAATTTGATTAGTCAGAGGGCAAGATAAAAGAAGATGCTCTGGTGATTCAACATCTAAGCGGCATTCACATGTTGGATCATTGATAGCATTCAGTTTGAATAAGAAACTTAAGAAGGGTCCTTTGCCAGTTAAGAATAAAGTAGTGAATTTATCAGAAGAAATGAAATTTGGGACAGCAATTGGAAAGAATTTCTTGAACAGTTCATTAGATTGAGAAAGATAAAACTTAAATTTTAGATCCAGATATAGTTTGTTTAATTCTTTTTGAAGGGGTTTTTTGAGTGTTCGATCTGTGAGAGAATTTGTCATATTATACTTTGTTTGTAATAATTCAAGATAATCGGACAGTAAAGGGGTTTTCGCTAGTATATGTGTGATGTAAGAAGATGAAGTCCTATAAGCATGAATGCATCTAATAAGAATTTGATATTGTATAGAATTCAACTTGGATCTTTTTGCTGCAGTGATAAAAGGAAACCAAATATTTGATGCATAGCTTATTGTAGAGCGTATCATAGCTTTATATAAGATCAATCTACGTCGAGTATCAATGCCCCAAGTACGTGCACATAATGAGAATAATATATTCTTAAGTTTCGTAGCTTTCATAATTATATTGTCAACATGTGTTCCAAAATTAATCTTATTCCTTTGTCTATGATTTTTAAAAATAACTCCCAAAATTTTAACAGTTTCTGATGGTTGAATTATTTTTCCATCAAAATTAATGGGCAATTTTTCATAGTTATGTAGATAGAGTATACCTGTTTTGTTTGGACTTAGTGAAAGTTTTACCTTTTCACACCATGCTTTGATTTTTATTAAACATTTGGTAATATTAAACTGAAGATCATAGATTTTTGAACTCCATACCACAAATGTCACATCGTCCGCGAAAGCAATTACTCTAGCAAAACTTTCGTTAAAAGATAAGTTGAAATCATTAAGTAATATATTCCAAAGAATAGGAGAAATAATACCACCCTGGGGACATCCCTTATTTATCTTTTTTATACACTTTACATTAGTATATTTAAACTCTACACTCCGGTCTTCAAAGTAAGAATTAATTATTTTTATAAGTACCGCTGGAAAATTTGCCTTGTCCAATTGTTGGAGAATTGCCGGATGCCATGCGTTGTCGAAAGCTCCGCTGATGTCCACTGTTACTATTGCCGTATTTTCTGTTTCTCTTTTCAGAAGACTTAATTTAGTTATTTCTTGTAAAGCAGAGATTGTTGATTTTTCTTGTGTAAATCCATGTTGAGCAGGATGCATAACATTATTACTATTAATATGATTTAAAAGTTCAATATGAATTAGACTTTCAAAAATTTTACCTAAATTAGAAGACAAGCTTATAGGGCGGTAGGCTTTCGGATCTTTATAATTTTCTTTATTAGGTTTTTTTATAATCATTACTGCTGACTTTCTCCAGGCCTCCGGATAATAATTAAGTCCCATACAAGCATTGAACAATTTTGTTAACACAGGAGATATATGATGAACTGCCGTTTGATCATCTGATTGCTTATATGATCTATTCCTGGAGCCTTGCCATTTTTAAGTTTTTTAATTATTGAACAGATTTGAATATTATCAAAATAAATGATTTTATCATTAGAAAAAGTATAACTCTTGTCTCTGATTAATTTATGATAGTTTGTGTCAGAAGATTGACAGTCATTCGGAAATAGAGAAGATAAAAGATTTTTCATTTCTGATTCGAGCACATCTTGAGATACATCTAGAATTGGTAAATCAAAAGACCTAGGAGAAATTTTTTGTTTAAAAGTTTTGTAAGTATTACCAAAAGGAGATGTATTTTCAACTTCCTCCAGGAATACCCTCCAGCTTACATTTCTTGTTTTTTCAATAATATTCATATACTTATTTCGTATTTCTTTATACATTTTTTCATCAACTAGCTGTCTATTAGACCGTTTACCCCGATAATATAGATTTCGAACATATTTAAAATGATTTTTAAAAAGTTCCAGTTCATCCGTCCACCAATTAAATGGATTATTATTTAAATATTTTGGTTTTAATCGTAGAGATGCATATGCAGCTTCAATTAATATGTCAGTTATGAGAGAAACTACACAGTTTATATCGTTTTTATTTACTATTTTACCTAATTTCATCATTGCCTCATTTATCAAATCATTTGTGAAAATTACAATTAACAATTAATCAATTGTTAATCTTTAATAAATCATTTTAATTAATATTTGCCCAACACTGATGTATGTATGTTTGTCGGCTATACACGTCCACAATACGTAACTAATCTGGCTTTAACAGTATATATAGTAGAAATTGCAAAAATTATAGTGAAAATTTCAGGTCTCTATCCCGAATATTCTTCGAGATATTTGCAAATAGCGTTGCACATTTGCCCTTTCGCTCGCAAACAGCGCCTCTAGCGGTGAAGATGGAAGATAATATCAGCTGACTTAATGTACATGTAAAACGTGTTTTAACAGGACAGAGTGAAAAATCTGGAAGAGATATTTATCGGTTTTTAGCCAAGAAAAAGTGAAATTGACAGGTTCTGGGCAAAAATAGTTGTTTTTTATTCAGAAAATGATGATGAAAATATTGCTGTATCATGTTTGATTATCAGATACAAAATTATATCGGGAAAATTTCCAAAAAGAAGAGACCACGGGTGAGGCCAAGTCATTTTTATATTGCAGGAATAAATTTCTAACAGAAAAACATTCATTCGAGCAGCAGACACAAAGCCAGATCATCTCTCTATAAAAATATCGCTTCTCAGACACAAGGTTTTGAGCGGGACGTTTCAAAAGAGTGACATCCACGGCGCCAATTTATATTTGTAACGAATAGTATTTGAAAATCAAAATATAAGAAATTTTCAAATAACTTTGTGAAAATTTACACTTTTATTTTTTATATTTTAAAAACACACAAAGTTTGGAGCGGGAAGTTTCACAAGAGTGACATCCAAGGCGCCAATTTATAAATGTAACGAATAGTATTTGAAAATCAAAATATAAGAAATTTTCAAATAAATTTGTGAAAATTCACACTTTTATTTTTATATTTTAAATACACACAAAGTTTGGAGCGGGACGTTTCACAAGAGTGACATCCACGGCGCCAATTTATAATTGAATAAAAACATTTAATCGGGCAAACCCCGGGCGTTTCCCGGGTCATTCGGCTAGTGACCTATAAATAAAGCAAAATTCTATATGGATCTTGTTTATGTGTGGCAAAAAACCTTATATATTTTCATTATAAGGAGTATTTTAATTATTTTTTATCCATCAAGAGGTGTGGTATTGAGGTAATTTGGATAATCTAACTCAAAATTTGATTAGTCTTTTTAAAATTTGAAGAAAAAAAAAATCGTTCTACTAATACAGGTAGAAGTTTAATTGGAAAAAAACCCGGGAACACACTGCTTTTCGTTCACTATAAATATATCACTCTAATAAGAGATGACAAAGGAGGACTCCAGATTCCAATAAGAGATGACAAAGAAGGTCCCCAAACCTCAATAAGGCAAAGAAGGACTCCAGTCTCTAATAAGAGAAGACAAAGGAAGACTACTGTCTCCAAAAATAGATCACAGAGGAGGACTCTATATTTCAATAAGAGACGACAATGGAGAACTTCAGACACCAATAAGAGAAGACAAAGGAGAAATCCAGACACCAATAAGAGAAGCCAAAGGAGGACTCCAGACACCAATAAGAGAAGCCAAAGGAGGACTCCAGACACCAATAAGAGAAAAAAGGAGGACTCCAGACCCCAATAAGAGAAAAAAGGAGGACTCCAGACACTAAAAAGAGAAGACAAAGGAGGACTCCAGACAACAATAAGAAAAGACAAAGGAGGACATTCGACACCAAAAAGAAAAGACAAAGGAGGACTACAGACACCAAAAAGAGAATACAAAGGAGGACTCCAGACACTAATAAGAGAAGACAACGTAGGACTCCAGACACCAATAAGAGAAAAAAAGGAGGACTCCAGACACCAAAAAGAGAAGACAAAGGAGGACTCCAGACACGAATAAGAGAAGACAAAGGAGGACTCAAAACACTCAAAAGAAAAGACAAAGGAGGACTCTAGACACCAATAAGAGAAAACAAAGGAGGACTCCAGACACCAAAAAGAGAAGACAAAGGAGGACTCGAGACTACAATAAGAGAAGACAAAGGAGGACTCTAGAACTCAATAAGATTTAACAAAGGAGGACTACTGACCGCAATAATAGAAGACAAAGGAGGACTACAGACTACAATAGGAGACGACAATGGAGGACTCCAGACACCAATATGAGATGACAAAGGAGAACTCCAGACACTAATAAGAGAAGACAACGGAGGACTCCAGAGTCCAATAAGAGAAAACAAAGGAGGACTCCAGACACCAATAAGACAAGACAAAGGAGGACTCTAGACTACAATAAGAGATGACAAAGGAGGACTCCAGACACCAAAAAAAGAAGACAAAGGAGGACTACAGAACTCAATAAGATTTAACAAAGGAGGACTCCTGACCGCAATAATAGAAGACAAAGGAGGACTACAGGCTACAATAGGAGACGACAAGGGAGGAATACAGACTGCAATAAGAGAGGGAAAAGGAGAAATCCAGACTCCGATAAGTAAAGACAAAGGAATGCGCCAGACAACAATAGGAGTCGACATTTGAGGACTCCAGACTACAATAAGAGATGACAAATGAAGATTCTAAACTCGGCATGCGCTGGGACTGTGACCTATAAAATAACTGAGACCTCCGAGATGGAGGAACATAGAGGCATGGGCTGGTTAATGATGCAGTTTGTTCTCGGCCAATCAAATGACTCTTAAATATTCTCTCCTCTCATTTTTGGTGTGATCTTCTGAATTAAAATTCTGAGAACCCTGTTTTTCCTCTGTCGCCCTTTGAGTTCTGTCATTATTTATTGATATGAGGGTGGTATTATTGGTTTTATAGAGTTTGCTTTTCATATTTGGGAATCAGATACATTCTCTATATAATTTCTTAATGGTATAATGGGAATCGGAATTTAATATATATTTTTTTCATAAATATTATGGATCATTAGCAAATATTAGTGATTTAGGATTGCTAGGTTAAACGAAGCTTCATATTAATGGGGCTTCGATTATTAAAAAAACCTGAATAGAAAAATATTTTATAAACAAGAGGGCGGAAATACATTATACGACACCTTACCAGTCCACAGCATGGTTGTGATGCAATCCGAATACTCCTGGATATTGTTATGTCATACCCAGAGGCGCCGTTCTTTTTCTTTGTCTAATCCGGATGCCACAAAGATACCCACGTGAGCTCAAAGGGATGAAGCAATAGTTAGCGCTTTATTATACGTGGCACTAAACAGAAAAATCACAATCAAGTGGACTTGCCTTCATTCTTCCCATCAGAATAAGTCTTGTTAATATCACTCTTGGGAAACATTCCGCTCCACACTATACAGCTTGCACTGCACCGCCTTGTAAGACACTCTGATGTTAGGCTCTCCTGGCACCACCTTGAAGGATCATACACACGCTTATACTCCCCGGAGACATTTTCCCACGTCTTTCCCTTGGCGCTGATGTGACCAGACTCCTCTCCCACACAGAAATTCTGCTTTAAGCGCTTGCCATATGGAAGCTAGAGCATATGGAGTCCACCACTCATTCCCCAACTTCACTCTGGAATATTTTTATTGTTATCCATTTTACACTCTCCCCTTCCCAATCTGATTTGACCAGCGGCGCTGATCGGCGGCCCTTTGATCTCCCTGATGTCTATGGCCACATAAGGCTCTTAAGACTCCCGGAAGCATAGCGGCAGGATTAGCGCCAACCCATGTTTGTAAAACCCCATTCCAACTCGGGATTTTTTCCAACTATCAATCAGTGCCGACACCATTGATTTGTCTCGCTGCTTAGCATAGGGCGGTGGTTCTCTACCCGATGGCTGCCATATTTAACTACCTATGATGCTTCATGTGGCCGTTCTATTCATTTCCATCGGGTAGGGATCCTTTGTATTGCGCTTTCTCTGCTTCCTTCCTCTCCAGCGACGGGGCTGTAGATCTTCATTCATTACAGTGAATGCGTCCAGCTGATCCACGTTGTCCATATCGGGGACGCCCGACATGTAATAGACCTTGTTAGATTTAAGAGACGGCCAGAAAATTCTTTCTTCTGTCGGTTTTGTATTTATTTGCAACTGGAGATTTCTTCTTCAACAAATTCTAGACCTGGACATCTCGATGATGTCCTTGCCCTGGAAAATGGAATACTAAAAATTGCTGAAGGTCTCAGACCGCACAGTAGTTTCAATTTCAGCACAACTTGTTCTAGACGATGGTGGTTGGGTCTGCACCCTATCGGACGAAGAGCGAAGATGGTGGGTACACATTGTATTGCAGACCAAGGCGCTTATACATTGCCCGCGACTTCCGCGTCACAGACATTTTCGTCGCACTTACACAGAGCGTCCAATGCTCTATCCCGTTCAGTCGGGTCTCCAGCTCCAACTTCGGAGTGCTTCGAGCAACTAGTCTTTTGGCATTTAACAGAGCACCCTGCTCCGTCCGTCCCGTTGGATCACTGCTGTAGTTCCTGATAGTCTGACATCGTTTTAAAAGTCAGCTACGCCATTGCATTGCAGCTCTCCATGATTTTTGTTGTTTTCATGGAGTATTTCAGTAAGAATTCCAGGGTTGAATTTCCGCACTGTGTATCACCTGGAGGGCCCTCTCCTTCCGTCCGCTTGATTTGGTTCAAAACTCTCATGCCACAGCCGTTGTCGGAGGCGGTCAGCTCGCCCTTCTCCGCTACACAACCAGTCTGGATAATTTCCTGCTGTCGACATCCTTCGGACTTCTGGATCACGGGAGAATCTTCTAGCGTAGATTCTGACAGTCCATTTACGACGTCTCCCGACGTGATGGTCTTCGTTGTGATGGTCTTGTCGGGTTTTCATTACCTGGAATCGGCTTTTTTCCCCTTAGACTTTGACTATGCGGGCTATTATTGATCTGATTGTTTTTGAAAAGCCAAACAGATTTTATGGCTGGTGTACATAAACCTTAACTTCGCAATGCATGAGTATTTCAGAACGTTTGACATTCCGGTTATGCTCGAGTAGGCTCAATCGAGATTTCAACGGAAAGAAGAACACATCTATTTTCTGGTCCATCAGGTTGGTTAGTTTTTCCATCTGGCTTTTATATTAGCGCAAAACTAAATCTTCATATAAAAGTAACTAAATTGCACCCCACTTCCTGACACCAAATGTTATGTCGTACCCAGACGCTGTTCGTGTTCTTTGTCTAATCAGGATACCACAAAATACAAACGTCAGTTCGAAGGAATGCAGCAAAAGTTATTCACAGAAAGAGTGAAACGAGTGGGACTGGCCTTCAACCTCCCCGTCAGAAGGACCCTTGGCGCCATTAATATCACTCTTGGGATGCATTCCGCTCCACACTATACATGTCCAGCCTGGGATACACCGCCGTGCAGGCCTCTCCGATGTTAGGCTCTCCTGGTACCGTCTTGCAGGATCATACACACGGTCACACTCTCCGGGGACAACTTCCCACGTCTTCTACTTGTCGGCGATGTAACCAGACTCTCTCCTTCCTCACACAGGAATACTGTTTTTAGCGCTTTCCACATGGCAGCTGGAGCAGCAGGAGTCCACTCCTCTTTCCCCAACTTTACTCTGGAATATCGGCCTTATTATCCATTTTACAATATCCATGTAGACTGATTTTTCGAAGGTGTGGTCCGAGCTCTCGTTGCTACAAACAGCTAGTTCTTTATTTTAAATTATAGTCTTTGTTTGATGGTATTTTACCGTCCTGATTTTGTTTCAATTTAACATGCAGTGATAATCTCATTTGGGAGAAACATTTAAGTATGGGATGTTTTCAGAAGGACTTAAGAGTTTCTTTATAAATTTTCAACCACCCGATATTTTGATTCAACTGCTTCGAATTGATCGGTCCAATAAATTGGATTTCCAGCTGTAGCGTTTTATCAGTTAACTCAACAGACTTTTCTGATTTAACCTGATGCCGTTTTTAAATTAAAAAAAATCTGTTCTAGGGTTAGGATTTAAAAAAAAAATTGAATTATTATTGAATACTATTATCAAGGCCGCCTATAATTAGTAAATTATAATTTAGGGTAGAGTAGTTTGTAGGAAAGCTCGCATCTCCTCGTAACGAGGGCAGGTGAATGAATTGCTATGGTTTCTTATCACAGAGGGATTCATGTTCTGACTATGTTGAGATTTTGGCCTAGAGTACTCGATCTCTGACATCAAATGTGTTGTCATCTTAGAGGGATTCATGTCCTGGCTATGTGGACATCTTGGACAGTAATACTTGGTCTCTGACATCACATGTGTTGTCATCGTAGAGGGATTCATGTCCTGGCTATGTGGACATCGTGGCCAGTAATACTTGGTCTCTGACATCACATGTGTTGTCATCGTAGAGGGATTCATGTCCTGGCTATGTAGACATCGTGGCCAGTAATACTTGGTCTCTGACATCACATGTGTTGTCATCATAGAGGGATTCATGTCCTGGCTATGTGGACATCGTGGCCAGTAATACTTGGTCTCTGACATCACACGTGTTGCCATCATAGAGGGATTCTTGCCCTGGCTATGTGGACATTGTGGCCAGTAATACTTGGTCTCTGATATCACATGTGTTGTCATCATAGAGGGATTCATGTCCTTGCTATGTGGACATAGTGTCCAGTAATACTTGGTCCCTGACATCACATATGTGGTCATCATAGAGGGATTCATGTCCTGGCTATGTGGACATCGTGGCCAGTAACACTTGGTCTCTGATATCACATGTGTTGTCATCATAGAGGGATTCATGTCCTGGCTATGTGGACATCGTGTCCAGTAATACTTGGTCTCTGACATCACATGTGTTGTCATCATAGAGGGATTCATGTCCTGGCTATGTGGACATCGTGGCCAGAAATACTTGGTCTCTGACATCACATGTGTTGCCATCATAGAGGGATTCTTGTCCTGGCTATGTGGACATTGTGGCCAGTAATACTTGGTCTCTGACATCACATGTGTTGCCATCATAGAGCGATTAATGTCCTGGCTATGTGGAAATCGTGTCCAGTAATACTTGGTCTCTGATATTACATGTTGTGTCATCATAGAGGGATTCATGTCCTGGCTATGTGGACATCATGTCCAGTAATACTTGGTCTCTGACATCACATGTGTTGTCATCATAGAGGGATTCATGTCCTGGCTATGTGGACATCTTGGCCAGTAATAATTAGTCTCTGACATCACATGTGTTGTCATCATAGAGGGATTCATGTCCTGTCTATATGGACTTCGTGGCCAGTAATACTTGTTCTCTGACATCAGATGTGTTGTCATCATAAAGGGATTCATGTCCTGGCTATGTGGACATCGTGGCCAGTAATACTTGGTCTCTGACATCACATGTGTTGCCATCATAGAGAGATTCATGTCCTGGCTATGTGGACATCGTGGCCAGTAATAGTTGGTCTCTGATATCACATGTGTTTTCATCATAGAGGGATTCATGTCCTGGCTATATGGACATCGTGGCCAGTAATTCTGGTCTCTATCATTACATTATTGTTCAATCCAGGAAGGATGATGACATTAAAGAAATCTAACGATGGTACAGTAAAGAAAATAAAATTGCCCATGTCCAAGGTCCACTAAGTTAGTCCATTGTAGCCAGAAGTCCCCAACCCAACTTGTTACCAATTGTTGCTAACAACTCGAGCAAAGCGCATCCAATCGATCTTAAGCTAACCAAAGCTAATAAAAGCTAATCGAAGCGAACCAAAGCGAATCAAAGCTTATCGAAGCTAACCTAAGTGACTATAAGCGAAGAAATGGGCAATTGCCTAAAAAGTGAGTGACTCAAATCAATCATTTGTTTGACATCAGCTCTTTTGATTATCGACAACAGTAGCTATCAGAAATGAAAATATATTTATTTCAAGATCTATAAAATTTCAGAAATTTTTGTTTCGCTAATATGGGCTGAGACTTGGTCGCAATTCTGATTCGAATGTATACGAGGTTCTTGAGAATCGATATACAAATATGTGAAAAATATTTAATTCTGCGATTAAAATTATGAATATATATTCAATAAAATATTTTTATTCAAAGCTCAATCTACATCAAAATTATTATAAATAAATCTACCTAATTAGCATTTACACCAAAAAAAGGTTTAAAGAAGATACATTCAAGCGTATTTTTTGAATATTTTATAAATTTTTGATTGGGCTTGATGCATTATCACGCTTATTCAAAGAATAATAAGGAATTCGTTTTAAGTTACTTGCAAATATTTCTACGCCCAAATAAAAGTATATATTAAAATCTTTATTTAGCTATAAACTATTTTGATAAGAATAATTTTTGACACAAATGGATCTATCTCTATAATGACGTAATTCCCAATCTCCTCATTTCCGTGATATTATTTTGTATCTTCATATATATAATAATTTGTTAGTTATAAGATATATTTGGACAAGAGCCAATGATTAATTTGAATTTAATTTGAGAAAAAATATTATTCAGAACTATGGACATTTGTCAAAAGAGTCTATATAAATATTTATTAACAACAACATCAACACAGCTTGTTTCCTACAACTTGTGTGTGCATGGTTTACATTTTATAACTACTATATATATAGCTATACTGTGTGAGCGAATCTATTTAGATTGAGGCCCTTTGGGAGTTGATACTTGGTTTTTGATGCATCAATTTTCATACATACATTCTATTGGCAAGTAAAACTACAACAAAAAAAAAATACTCACTTTTCTATCTTTAAAAGCATTGAACAAAAATATAATTTGAAAAGTACAAACCAGAAAGGGATAAAAACTAATTTATGTTATATTATTGTGATTTCTCATATTTATCAACATACATATTTTTTCTAGCATTATCATTTGTTATGAAATCGCGTAAGGAAATTCGACAATAATAACGCGAGTGTTTATAATAATAAATATAATTGAGATGTTTGAAAATAATTTTGATGTTTCGTGAAGCTCTTTTCGCTGATTATAGACGTACCTTTATAAAATTTATTAAGTTTGGGCGAAATATTATTATCAACGATGGTGAAGAGAGCATATCTGTCAAATTCTCATGAACAGATTGTTTGTTTAATAGCAGCATTCCTGTTTTCTCAGAGTTTCATGTCTATGGCCAGCATTTTAATTATGGATATCATTCTTGGATTCCTCTTCCAGTAATCCCTTTAACCACTCTGAGTGTCGGACATGTTGTCCCAACCTGCTGGTTCTCTCAATCGACTCCAGTATTTTCTTCAATCATTTAATAACATCTACATTGTTTGGTTTGTGAGTCCCTGACATTCTTAGCACATATAGAAATTCTGTAGCAGAACCATTTTTATAATTATAATAGTCCAGGTATATATCAGGGGGAAGAGGGGCGGGTCATATATTCATATTCTTCAAAGGACGCTCTTCATTAAGTATATTTTCTAATCGACAAGGTTTTTGGTGTTAAAATATTTCACCTTGTTGAATGCCTTCCGTTAGACTATTCTTATTTCTACGTTTCGTTGAATTTATATTTTACTTTCAAAACTCTTTGACTAAGAAGAAATTGAAGTAGTCATATTAAAGACTTTGGGTTTTATCAGAAATTATTACATTGACGATAATATATTAGACGCTTGTGCTGCCTTTAATTTATCGATCTAGTCACTAATTCTAAGTTTTGGTTCCAATAGATGGCAGTTTTCATTGATGGGTAATCTTTTTTATAGGACGTGAATGTCAATAACTGTCTTATGGAATGGTCACACTTTGTCTTATAGGATGGTCACTGATTGTCTCAAAGGATGGTCACTGACTGTCTTACAGGATGGTCACTCATTGTCTTACAGGATAGTCACTCATTGTCTTACAGGATGTTCGCTCATTATCTTGCAGGATGTTCACTCATTGTCTTACAGGATGGTCACTCATTGTTTCACAGGATGGTCACTCATTGTCTTACAGGATAGTCACTCATTGTCTTACAGGATGGTCACTGATTATCTTACTGGATGGTTACTCACTGTCTTGCAGGATGTTCATTCATTGTCTTACAGGATGATCACTGATTATCTTACAGGATGGTAACTCACTGTCTTGCAGGATGTTCACTCATTGTCTTACAGAATTATGATTATTTGTCTTACAGTATGGTCACTCTTATTGTCTTGCAGAATTTTCATTTATCATCTCACAGGATGGTCACTCATTGTCTTACAGGATGATACTTGGAGATATCTGTTGCATATTTAATGCTTGTTTTGAATATTTCAATCTAGTAAATAAGCCCAAGATGGCATGACTGGGAAGCTGTTGTCTTTGACGCTAAGTTGTGAACAATATCATAGAATGGTAACTCGTGGTACTGTAAGATTGTACTTGTACATAGCCATCCTATTCAAACCTGAAGTTGTCTTGGACTGGAGTGTATCTACTACAAACTCTGAAGAGTTACAATGTGATATTTGTGTACAGGACCCCCTCCAGCGGAGGGGCCGCGAAAGACGGTGAGGTTCGCCATGCTGGCCGAGGTGGAGGTGTACGATAAACGTATGCCTCCCCTCTTCCACCACGTGGCCCGCGGCCAACAAGTAAGTTCCCCCCACTGATATTTCTGTGGACATTGAGTCAATGATGGCGTGTGGTTACAGTTTGTTCGCCAAGGGCCGGAGACCACGGCGGCCAGGAGATTCTGGTGAGTGCACTTATTCACCTCGTTTAGAATGGGCTTTTATAGAACTGCGAATCTCAATTTCATTTTGTGTTTCTGAATTATTCAAATACCACCTCTTAGGATAAATTCAGTTTTTTTTATTACTTAAATATGCTGTGTGACGCTGATCATATCCAGTTCCAAAAATCTCTAGTATATATGAAGTTTTTATCTTCTTTCAGTTAATTAGCAGAGAGGATAGGAAGTTAATTACCTTTTAGCTTCGATAAAAAATAAAATGGATGAAATGTGCTGCTTTGAATTTACTTAATGCACATATTCAACTTTCGTTCCATAGCATGAGATTTCTTACTCATTGGAGAGTAAATAAACTATTAACAGCAATAAGTAAATATACGTAAATAAGTTTTATATTATGTATCAAATATACCTTTACATATAGAGCAATGTTCCACCCACCAACCAACTACTATATGTGAGGCCGCCCCTGTGGCTCATCAAGTGGCGCCAGCGCAGGCGGTCCCAGGAGCGGGAGCGACGTAAGTATTCCAGAATTTACATACTTAGGATTATAAGGTTCATATTTAGCTCATCAGTTAACTTGTTTAGAAATGCCTAAAATTTCTCTAGTGGTTGTGACATAGCCAGAATCTTGTAGTGATTTAAAATGTGTGTAATATTCTCTGTGTTCTTCCAGGGAGGCGTCGTTGAACGCCCTCCAAGAAGCATTCCGAGCGCAGCAGCTGTGGCCCCAGAGGCGAGCGCGGAGCAACAACTGGTCCACTGTGCGGCCAATCAAGGCGACGGGACCTGTGGTGGTGGGGAGCCACGAGAATTACCAGCGCCGCAGCTATAGCCCCAGAGGCGAGAGCGGCGCGACAACCAGTCCACTGTGCGGCCAAACAAGGCGACAGGACCTGTGGTAGTAGAGAGCCACGAGCATTACCAGCGCCGCAGCTGTAGCCCCAGAGGCGAGAGTGGCGCAACAACGGGTCCACTGTGCGGCCAATCCAGGCGACGGGACCTGTGGTGATGGGGAGCCACGAGCATTTCCAGCGCCGCAGCTGTAGCCCCAGAAGCGAGTGCGGCGCAACAACGGGTCCACTGTGCGGCCAATCAAGGCGACGGGACCTGTCGTGGTGGGGAGCCACGAGCATTACCAGCGCCGCAGCTGTAGCCCCAGAGTCGAGAGGTGCGCAACAACGGGTCCACTGTGCGGCCAATCAAGGCGACGGGACCTGTGGTGGTGGGGAGCCACGAGCATTACCAGCGCCGCAGCTGTAGCCCCAGAGGCGAGGGCGGCGCAACAACCGGTCCACTGTGCAGCCATTAAAGGCGACGGGACCTAAGACGGCGAAGAGACACGAGCATGATCAGCGCTGCAACTGTGGCCCCAGAGGCGAGGGCGGCGTGACAACCGGTCCACTTTGCAGCCACTCAAGGCGACGGGACCTAAGACGGCGAAGAGACACGAGCATGATCAGCGCTGCAACTGTGGCCCCAGAGGCGAGGGGCGGCGTGACAACCGGTCCACTGTGCGGCCAATCAAGGCGACTGGACCTGTGGTGGTGGGGAGCCACGAGCATTACCAGCGCCGCAATTGTGACCTCAGAGGCGAGAGCGGCGTGACAACGAGTCCACTGTGCGGCCACTCAAGGCGACGGGACCAAATATCTCATGCTCTCAATAAATTTTAAAATAAAATAAATCGTTTCATCTGAATGATAACTCTATCAACATTATCATTTTTCTTCTCAACTTCATTCATAGACACTGGATTATTTAGAAAATATCATAAAAAATTAGATTTTAGAGATTTGTTAAAATTCTTATACTCGAATCAATCTGGCAAAGTAATAAAAAATAGAGTCAACGCCTCTACTACAGCTATATATATATATTTGTAACATTCCAATATCCCAAATATTAGATACGAACGACAATATCAATTTAAATAAAACTGGGGTTTCCACTCAAAATGGTCTGCTGAGGCTCAACTTTTTCTATTTGAAACCATCTATTTTATTCATCCCCACAGGCCATTTTTACTCGAAACTTCGTTATATAAGGTAGAGTTTCATCTTTGTATATATATTTGTGTGGTGATTAAGAGAATGAACATTGAGTGGAAACAATGTCCCCAGGAGCTAGGAGTTGGAGATGTGTCTGCTAGGAGTAGCCTGATGTCCAGTATATCTCAAACTTCCGTTATGACCACGTCGGTTAGTTATACTTCCTGAGCATTTGAATCTAGAATTTCTATTGTCATCACAGAAGGAACGAGATGTTTAATTGAATGATGAATTTAACGGCCTTTGTGTATAAAGGAGAGATATTGTGTCAGACAATGTGGTCTGATTGGACTCAACCTTTTCTTTTTGAAACCATCTCTTTTATTCATCTTCACACAGTTTATTCTTATTCAATACTTCCCTATAAGGTACACAAACAGTTTCTCTGTGTATGCTTCTTAAAATATATGATCTATGAATAAAAGTAAATTTCTATATAGATTGTGGTTAATGTGGGGCGAAAATCCTATATATATTCATTAGAAGGAGATATTTTATTCATTTTTATCCAACAAAAGAAGTGTTATTAAAGTATTTTGATATATATGAATATATAACTCAAAATTTGATTTGTCTATTTTAAATTAGAAAAATATATATATTTCTACATATTCAGGTTAATTTCAATTGGAGAAAACTCGGGGATACACTGCTTCGTCTAATGAAAGAACACAAAGGAGGACTCAAGACTCCAATACGAGATGACAAAGGGGGACCCCAGACTCTAACAAGAGACGGCAAAAGAGAACACAAGACACCAAAATGAGACGACAAAGGAGAATTCCAGTCTGCAAAAGGAGATTACAAAATTCCCTGTAACGATTGCGATTTACACTACATTGGAGAAACAGGCCGAACAATCGCTATCAGAGCCAGTGAACACACCCGTAACATCCGCTCGAAAGACAAAAAATCGCTCATATACCAACATATCGCCGAGTCCGGACATTCCTTCAATCTCGACAACACAACCCCCATTTATAGCGATATAGCAAACAAATACCAACGCTTAGTTCTTGAGGCCCTTGTTTCTAATACTACCCCCAGCCTCAACAGAAAGATTGACCTCCCGCCCCAATATTCTGTTTTTATTCTACCTCAGATACACCTTCTTCGTAACTTTTAACTTTATCTTTATTCCGCTGATTTTTTATTTTTATTTTTTATTTTTATTGTTGTTTTTTCTTGCTTTTGTCTTCGCCTCTCGTTGTCCGCCTTTCTCACTTCGTCTTAGGTATACAGATTTTCAACGGGCTGATATTCTTTATACAAACTCAAAATGATATTTATACAGAGTAAAATTGAAAATATTTTGTTATTAGCGTGTGCTCTCGCGGGCGTGCATCAGATTGTTTTTAATATTTTTAATACTTTTAAACTGTCGCTTATAAATATAGCATCTTATTCATGTCAACACCTGATGAAGGACGGGTGACGTCCGAAAGCTTGTGTACAGCTCAATAAAGAAACTCACCACTTTCCTCTTGATCTCCTTTTAAACTCCAAACTCTATCAAGAGAACACAAGGGAAAACTTAAGACTCCAATAAGAGAAGGACAATGGAGAACTTCAGTCTACAATAAGGGATGACAAAGTAGGACTCCAGTCTACAATAAGAGATGGCAAAGGAGGACTCCAGTCTACAATAATAGATGACAAAGGAAAATTCCAGTCTACAATATGAGATGACAAAGGAGGACTCCAGTCTACAATAAGAGATGACAAATGAGCGAAGAGAAAGACTCGAACTAACTGCACTCGCTGGGACAGCGACCTATAAAAGGACTGAGACCTCCGGGATGGCGGAATATAAAGAAAGTGACTGGTTAATCATGAAGTTTTTTCTTTGCCAAAGAGGTGACTCTCAAATATTTAATTCTTCTATTTTTTGGTGTGATCTTTTCCTCTGTCGCTATTTGAGATCTGTCATTCTTTATTGATATGAAAATGGTAATTTTGGGATTATAAAGAACGTATTTTTTTATTTGTAAATTGGATTCACTCCCTATATAAGTTCTCAATGATATAATGAGCATTGTAATATAATATAATTTCTCATAAAATGTTTCGAATTAATACAAAAATCAGGGATTTAGGAATAATTAATTTTTTAAAGAAGCTTCATATAAATGTGGGGTTGCACTAAAATAAAACTAAACTTAGAATAATTTTATACACTGCGTGACATTGAAAATGGAACACCAAGAAATAGTGGCCAGAAAGTGATGAAACTCAGTAGACAGAGAGAGACAGGGACAAACAATAAGTGATCTTTATTTCAAAATGATAGTCATGATACAGAGCGAGAACGGCGTCGGCTTAGTAGCAAGTAGGACCACTGCGGACGGCGATGCACGCAGCAACACGTCTAGGTAGAGAGTCAATCAGAGTACGAATGGCGTCCTGAGGGATGGCTCTCCATTCCCTCTCAAGACATTGGACGCCGTTTGCATGCCTTGCCACAGCCGCGTTTAGAAGACGAACTGTGGCAAGGCATGCAAACGGCGTCCAATGTCCCAGACGTGCTCGATTGGTGAGAGATCAGGAGAGTACGGTGGCCAGGGAAGCATCTGTGTTTCGTTTCTCTAAGAGGGATCGGGCTACGATGGTGAACACTTCTTTATTTAAGAACGGAACTTTCTAACTAACTGACAACATTCATTTGTCTCTATTTATATCCTAACTCGAGCGTCTATATGCAAAACCATATTTACATATTTACATCTGAATATGTACAATTACATCACATCTCCCCTCTTAGAGATTACTCTAGTCCTCTCCAAAACGTCTGGGCGGACGAACTGTTCTTCCAGGAGATGTTGATGATCCGGCCACATCCGCAGCAGCATCCGAAGTGTGTGGGTTGGCCTCTGGGTAATTTACATATGGCTCCCCGTTAAGGTCCGTCAGCCAAACTCGATCACCTACTTCCAATGGAGGCAGTTCTCGTACTCCTGCGCCCTTAGGCTTCGCATCAGAATCCTTTAATCCGTCGCCCTTTGGCTTCGCTTCAGAATCCTTTACTCCTTTTCATCATTAGCATTCACAACACCTATTATAGAGGGAGCAGAACAAGCTTCCCTTGATTTGCCATAGTGATCCGAATTGTCACTCCGCACCTTCAAAGGAATCCCACAGGAACCACAATTTTACTTTTGTACTATTTCATTTTTGTACAATTTTACTTTTGTACTATTTCACTTTTGTACAATTACACTTATGTACAATTTTACTTTTGTACAATTACACTTTTGTACAATTACACTTTTGTACAATTTTACTTTTGTACAATTTTACTTTTGTACAATTTTACTTTTGTACAATTTTACTTTTGTACAATTTTACTTTTGTACAATTTTCCTTTTTGTACAATTTTACTTTTGTACAATTTTCACTTTTGTACAATTTTACTTTTGTACAATTTTCACTTTTGTACAATTTTCACTTTTGTACAATTTTCACTTTTGTACAATTTTACTTTTGTACAATTTTACTTTTGTACAATTTTACTTTTGTACAATTTTACTTTTGTACAATTTTCCTTTTTGTACAATTTTACTTTTGTACAATTTTCACTTTTGTACAATTTTACTTTTGTACAATTTTCACTTTTGTACAATTTTCACTTTTGTACAATTTTCACTTTTGTACAATTTTCACTTTTGTACAATTTTCACTTTTGTACAATTTTCACTTTTGTACAATTTTCACTTTTGTACAATTTTCTTTTTTCAGAATTCAAAGTTTCTTTGCATTCTTCATTTGGACACGTTATAGGATCTTCAAGTTTCTCAGAAGAAAGATGCTCACTCACATGACCGATCCAGCAGGTCTTACATAGCCTGTGACATGGCAAACCAATTTCTTCCTTGTTTAACTTGCATTTTCTACAATATTTCGTATCCTTGTATTTCACCTTTTCTACTTCATTATTGAGTAATTCAAGAATTCCTTTGGAAATGTCATCAAAATTAAATCCTTCTGAGCTATATGCTGCATACAAATAGGATGCATACTTATTTGCATCATTTTTAGCCACCATTACAAATTTGCATACCTCCGTATCAGAGATTTTGTAACAATTACTTAAACGGCCACGTCCTTTCAATTCAATTTTATCATACTTATCTTCCAAAATAGATCGAAAAGTAAATAGAATTTTAACCGTGCTTAATTCTAAACGGCTTTCTAAATAAGTTAGATCGAGCTCCACTTGGTTTTTCCATTTCAATAATTTCAGGCATTTCTTCGATAGTTTCCTGGTCTGTAAAAGCCCTTAGTATAATATTAGAATAGTCTGGTGTATACACGTACTGCTTGTTAACTTGAATATTTCCATCAGATTCTTCGGCTAACTCCTTGCTAGAATTTTCAGCTTCCCTTTGAGCATGTGATTCAGCTTTTATGCATGAGCCTTGTTTGTTCGATTCTCTAAATGCTCTTTGGAGAGTTGACTTTCTGCCGCCTTCTCAGAATCTTCCAGATTGACTGCCTTTTCTAAAGCTTCGGGTCTTAAGACTTCTTTCTTCAAGATTTCTGGCCATTCCATATATGCCGATGAACTGTACTTTCCATCGTCGTCTTCGGATTCCTTGAAGTCTTCTAAGCACAGAGAATCGATGGGCATCCAACGGGATAATTTAGCCTTTTCACCGCTCTGTAGATAATCCTTTGTTGATGGATCCACAATTTCAACAGGTACAGCTTTCTCTTTGCTTGCCGCAGCAACTTGCCTATAATCAGCCATTTTTTTCCCTTTTCTTAAAAAAAAAATTCTTATATTTCAACTTTATAATTTTGAAAATTGCTTTTACGCTTTTACCTTTTTACCGCTTTTACGCTGCCACCATGTTTGGTATCTTCAAGGGTTCGGGCTACGATGGTGAACACTTCTTTATTTAAGAACGGAACTTTCTAACTAACTGACAACATTCATTTGTCTCTATTTATATCCTAACTCGAGCGTCTATATGCAAAACCATATTTACATATTTACATCTGAATATGTACAATTACATCACAATCTGTACATCTTGCAGAGCTTGTTGGCTAATGCGAGCAGTGTGCAGTCGGGCGTTATCCTGCTGATAAAGGGCATTGGGTACCCCCTGAAGGTAGGGGAGTGTCACCGGTCGCAGCACATCATCAACGTATCGTTGGGCCGTCATAGTGCCCTGAATACGAAGTAAAGGTGACCTGGAATCATACGCGATTGCGCCCCAAACCATGATTCTACGTTGTCGCACGGTGGGGGCGTTCCACAATTGCTGCCGGATTGGACCTTTCTCCACGTCGACGCCACACGCGTACACGGCGACTATCACTGGACAAGCAGAAACGCGACTCATCTGAGAACACGACCGTGTGCCATTCCGTCATCCACGTCGATCTAGCCCGGCACCATTCCAAACGTTGGCGCCTATTTGGTGGGGTCAATGGCAGTCTTCTTAGCGGACGGCATGAGTGCAAGCCATTAGCAACCAATCGACGGGAAATGGTTCTGGTCGAGATGGAATGATCTAGGGTGTCTTGCACATGTTGCAGGATGGCGGTACAAGTGGCTTGTGGGGCCGCCACTGCTTGTCGAAGGATACGCCGATCCACACGTGCTGACGTCACTCTGGTTGCACCGACATTCCTATAAATTGCCACATTTCCTTGTTCCAACCATCTTCTCCACAGTCGGTGCACCGTGGACGCACCAAGGTGTGTATCAGCTGCGATTTGACGTATGGACCAACCTGCCCTTTTCAGTCCGATCACCATGCCCCTCGTAAAAGCGTCTGTCTACTTGAACTGCCTCCGTTTACGATGACCTGGCATTCTCTGTTATTACACGTGTCTTTTGACACAAGAACAAAATTTCTACAATGATTTTCCTTGAAGAAATAACGACACGAATACTGTCCTTTCTGCAAGTTCCTTCCCTTATATCTTACTCCATGTGCGCACGAGAGCTGCGAATTTTACATTATTTGCATAACTCGGTTAGGCGCGTCTACCCTGAAATTTGCATAATTTTCTGGCCACTATTTCTTGGTGTTCCATTTTCAATGTCACGCATTTCGATTTTATTTGTGAATTGTATACATTCTCTATAGAGTTCTTAATGATATAATGAGCATTTTAATATGATATAAATTCTCATAAAATGTTTTGATTTGATAAAAAATCAAGGATTTAGGAATATTAGGCTAAAAGAAGCTTCATATAATTGGGGTTCCTGTTATAATAAAACTAAACCTAGAAGTATTTTATATACAAGAGAGCGGTAATACTTCACACGACATTTTTTTCCAGTCCTCAGCAGAGATTGTGATGTAATTCGTGGAATCCTGTAATCCATGTACACTTATTATTATTTTAATTTTACCTGTAGAGAAAATCTGATTTGGGAGAATCGTGTAGGTGTGAGATGTTTTCAGAAGGAATTAAGAGGTTCCAACCCACCGAGATTTTATTTCATCCACTTCGAATTTATTTATTTCAACACATAAACGCGATATCCCGGCTAGGGATAATTGCGTCGATTTACATTTTTAAACATAAACAGTTGTAAACATATTACACAAAAAAATGTAATCGAAACAAAAGAGAAAAAAATAATATATACTAGGAACCTGAACCTTTCAGGTTTGAAAGAAAATCATAAATATATATTTACAAAAATAGTTAAACTTATGAAAGTTCTCTCTTCTATTTACAAATTGATATAGATATACAACAATTTTTATTGTCTGTTGTCTAGCGGTGAAGAAGAGTGGGCATTCCAGCAGTAGGTGTCTTGAGTCCTGGAATTCTTTGCCACAATGACAGCTAGAGTCTTCAATCACGTCAATTTTTGATAAAAATCCCTTAAAATTTCCATGGTTCGTTATAAACTGGGTATTATAAATATTGGAGCGGAAATATGTTGGAATTTCAAACGGAAAAAGCTTTGGAATGTTTGATTTGTTTTTAGAAAAAATTCATCTATTTTTGCACTTAAAAATGATCTAATTATACTTGGTGAATGTGGTCTATAAGTATTTTGATCCTCTATTGAAAGATGAGACAAATCATATTTAATAATTTTAGATTCAATATAATCTGTGAGAAGGGGGATGTTCGCAAGACTATGGACACAGTTGGAAGATGTAGTTTTGTAGGCTCTGCTCACCCAAAGAAGAATTTGATATTGAGTAGAATTTAGTTTTTCTTTGTTTCGACTATTTATAAACCTGTACCATATTTCTGAACCATACGTAAGAACTGGCCTGATAATTGTTTTATACAAAATTATTATTTTTTTAGTATTTATTCCCCACATCTTTCCACATAGTGAAAACAGAAAATTTTTCATTCTTACGCTCCTTATGAAAAGTTCAATAAATAGGGTTTCCACCAGAAGCGTTGATTCAGCTAATACAACAGATTTTTCTGATTTTATTTGATGTAGTTTTGTAAGTTTAAGAAAAAATCACAACCGTTCTGAAAACCTCCTTCAATGCGCCCTCAGCCAAAATCAAAAGGGCTAGAATTTCCAAAAACTTGAATTATTATTAAATAATATTAACGAAGATGCCTATAATAGATAGTAAAATAATTATTTTTAGTGGAGTGATTTAATGAGAAGATTTCATCTATTTGTAGCGAGGGTACGTGAAAAAATTCACATGTTTTACCATCTCAGAGGGATTCAGGTTCTGGCTACGTCGAGATTTTGGCCTAAATTACTCGATCTCTGACATCTCATGTGTTGTCATCATAGAGGGATCCATGTACTGGCTATGTGGACATCGTGGCCAGTAATACTTGGTCTCTGATATCACATGTGTTGTCATTATAGAGGGAATCATGTACTGGCTATGTGGACATCGTGTCCAGTAATACTTGGTCTCTGACATCACATGTGTTGTCATCATAGAGGGATCCATGTACTGGCTATGTGTACATCGTGGCCAGTAATACTTGGTCTCTGATATCACATGTGTTGTCATTATAGAGGGAATCATGTACTGGCTATGTGGACATCGTGTCCAGTAATACTTGGTCTCTGACATCTCATGTGTTGTCATCATAGAGGGATCCATGTACTGGCTATGTGTACATCGTGGCCAGTAATACTTGGTCTCTGATATCACATGTGTTGTCATTATAGAGGGAATCATGTACTGGCTATGTGGACATCGTGTCCAGTAATACTTGGTCTCTGACATCACATGTGTTGTCATCATAAAGGGATTCATGTACTGGCTATGTGGACATCGTGTCCAGTAATACTTGGTCTCTGACATCTCATGTGTTGTCATTATAGAGGGAATCATGTACTGGCTATGTGGACATCGTGTCCAGTAATATTTGGTCTCTGACATCTCAAATGTTGTCATTATAGAGGGAATCATGTACTGGCTATGTGGACATCGTGTCCAGTAATATTTGGTCTCTGATATCCCATGTGTTGTCATTATAGAGGGATTCATGTACTGGCTATGTGGACATCGTGTCCAGTAATACTTGGTCTCTGACATCACATGTGTTGTCATCATAGAGAGATTCATGTCCTGGCTATGTGGATATCGTGGCCAGTAATACTTGGTCTCCTTGACATTATATCATTGAAATTTTACACAAATAAATTTACTGGCAATGCGTTTCTTTTTAAATATCATCAAATTTTATCTCTACAGACCTTACTGCAATGATATGATTTATTGAATGAGAGGGCTTGGCTCATCAGTAGTGAACCCTCTCAGCGGTTTCGCCAAATTAATCTCTAGACCGTTCTACTATTGTATTGGACTGATTTTGTTATATACCCTGCATTTTCTGTGGAAGGCAGCTTAGGGGTGTTTAGTGAACTATGGACATAAGCTTATAGGTCTGTAGAGGTACATATACATAAATTTAAGGTATTGCATCGAGCAAAGCAATTTAATTTACTTATATATATATTGGTTATGAAAACATATTTTGCGGAAGAGCTTTGCTCGATGCAATACCTTGAAATTATGTATATGTACCTCTACAGACCTATAACCTTATGTCCATAGTTCACTAAACACCCCTAAGCTGCCTTCCATAGAAAATGCAGGGTATATAACAAAACCAGTCCAATACAATAGTAGAGCGGTCTAGAGATTAATTTGGCGAAACCGCTGAGAGGGTTCACTACTGATGAGCCAAGTCCTCTCATTCAATAAATCATATCATTGCAGTAAGGTCTGTAGAGATAATATTTGATGCTATTTAAAAAGAAACGCATTGCCAGTAAATTTATTTGTGTAAAAAATTTAACGATAGATGGCAATAAAATTTAATTTAATTATATCATTGGTCAATCCAGGGCTAATGATGACATTAAAGAACTCTAAGGATGGTACAGTAAAGAGAATAATATTGTCCATGTCTAAAGTCCACTAAGTTAGTCCATTGTAGCCAGAAGTCCCCAACCCTACTTGTTACCAATTGTTGCTAACAACTCGAGCAAAGCGCATCCAATCGATCTAAAGCGAACCAAAGCGAATCAAAGCTAATCTAAGCGAATCAAAGCGACTAAAAGCGAAGAAATGGGCAATTGCCTTAAAAGTGAGTGACACAATTCCATCGTTTGTTTGACATTTATCTCTATTGATTTTCGACAACAAAATCTACGAGAAATGTGAAGATAATTATCTCAAGATCCTCACAAAATATTTAATTATCTGTTTCCCGCCGAATTCGGCCAAAACTTGGTCGCAATTTTGATTCGAAAGGAGTTTCTTGAGAATTGATGTATAGAATTTTATCAACACCTTTTTTATGATTGAATTTATAAATATATTTTAGAAATTTTTATATATCAAAACTTTTGAAATAACTTAAAAGGATAATAAATAAATCTACAAAATCCTCAATGAAGTTAAAATAGGTTCAAATGCACTATATGGATAGTTTACAATTGCTCTTTCTTGCGGTTTTTGCATCTTTGGAAAGATTATCACATCAAATCGAGGGTCATAATGATTTTATATTTTTATGCAAATCTTTATACGCCTAACATAAATAATATATTCAAATTTTTATATGGAGGCAAACTATTTTGATAAGAATACTTTTTTGACATAAATGGAACTCTATTTGAGAGAGGATTTATCTCTTTCTCCATTTTTGTGATGTTATTTTGTCTTCTCACATGATACATCGTCCAATATATTATGAATTAGGAGTTACAAGATCTCTTTGAACAAGAGCTGATGATATTTTGAATTTTATTTGAAAGAAAGGAGTTTCAGAACTATTTGCGTGTGTCTAAACAAACAATATAAATTAAATCAGCAATTACACAGCTTGTATCCTTCATTCTGTGTACATACGGTTTATATTTTATAATTACCATGTATAAATACACTATATATGCGACTCTTTAAACTGGAAACCCTTTGTAGTTGATACTTGATTTTTGGTGCTTTATTCTTATACTTATATTCAGAGGGAAACCTTAACTTTCAATCTTTATAACATTATTGAGCAAAACTATTTTCAAAAAAGTAATAACTATAAAGAGATAAACAAATATGCTATATTATTGTTTTCTCATATATGTCTACCATCATACATTTATTTCATGCCTCTATTTTTTTATTAAATCGCGTAAGGTAATTTGATAACAATAACAACGAGTGTTTACATAAATAATTTTATTTAGAGTGCTTGAATATACCTTTTAATATGTTTTAAGACATAACTCTTTAAAACATTATTTAGATGGAGCGAAAACCTAAAAGACCGTTTTTTTTCACGAGAGTTTAGAGTTTTTAAAATATATTTGTTACAAATAATCAATTTTACAACAGATATATAAACAATGGTTAGAGAGCATAACTGTCTGATTCTTCTCAATATATTGGTTGTTCCTTAACAGCAATCATAGTTTAATGTCTATAGCCAATATGTTAATTGTATCGTTAGAAATTCTCATGAAAATGGATTTAATTCTTGTATTTCTCTCTAGTAATCCACTCTGAGTGTTGGACATGATGTCCAGACCTGAGGTTCTCTCATTCGTCTCCAGTATTCTTAATCACTCCGTGATCAGTTTATAACATCTTCATTGTTTGGTCTGTCAATCCATGGTATTCCTAGAACACAGAGAAATTCTGTAGCCAAACCATTCAAATATTTCTAAGAGTCCAGGTATATATCGGGGGGGGGTGGGGGGGGGGGGGGGGGGGGGAGGGGTTCATATATTCAAATTCTTCAAATGGAGATATTCACGAGTATATATTTCTTAATCGTCAAGGTTTTTAATGTTATATTATTTATTCTTGTTAAATATCATTTCCCTCAGATTATTTTTGTCTATATGTTTCTTCGCCCTTATATTCAATTTTTAAAACTTTTTGACTGTGAAAATTGAAACAGTAATATTGAAGTGTTTGTGTTGTTACACATCAAAAAATTATTAAATTGACAACAATATATTGAGAGCTCGAGTTGGTGTAATTTATCAATCTAGTCACTTTTTACAAGTATTGGTTCGAATAAATGGCAGTTTTTTTTAAAGCTGGACCTGTTTGATATGAAGGGATTGTCACATACTGTCTTACAGGATGATCATTCATTGTCTTACAGGATGGTCACACTTTGTCTTACACATGGTCACTTATTGTCTTACAGGTTTGCCACACACTTGTCTTCGAGCATGATCACTCATTGTCTTACAGGGTGGTCACCGATTGTCGTATAGGATGAACACTGATTGTCTTACTGGATTGTCACTCAATGTCTTACAGATTTGCCAAACACTTGTCTTTAAGGATGGTCACTCGATGTCTTCCAGGTTTGCCACACACTTGTCTTTGAGCATGGTCACTCAATGTTTTACAGTTTGCCAAACACTTGTCTTTAAGGATGGTCACTCGATGTCTTACAGGTTTGCCAAACACTTGTCTTTAAGGATGGTCACTCGATGTCTTACAGGTTTGCCAAACACTTGCCTTTAAGGATGGTCACTCGATGTCTTACAGGTTTGCCAAACACTTGTCTTTGAGCATGATCGCTCACTGTCTTACAGGGTGGTCACCGATTGTCGTATAGGATGGAAACTGATTGTCTTACTGGATGGTCACTCAATGTCTTACAGGTTTGCCAAACACTTGTCTTTAAGGATGGTCACTCGATGTTTTCCAGGTTTGCCACACACTTGTCTTTGAGCATGGTCACTCAATGTTTTACAGGTTTGCCAAACACTTGCCTTTAAGGATGGTCACTCAATGTATTACAGGTTTGCCAAACACTTGCCTTTAAGGATGGTCACTCAATGTCTTACAGGTTTGCCAAACACTTGCCTTTAAGGAGGTCACTCGATGTCTTACAGGTTTGCCAAACACTTGTCTTTAAGGATAATTACAGATTGTCTTACAGGATGTTCACTGAGTGTCTTACAGGATGTTACTTATATAGATATCTGTGTTGCATTTAATGCTTGTATTCTGAATATTCCAATCTAGTCTATAAGACCTTGATGGTATGACTGGTAAAGGTGTTTTCTTTGACTTTTAAGTTATGAACAATATCACACACGTGGTACTAGAAGTTTTTACTTGTCCATAGCTATTGTATTCATGGCTGAAGTTGTCTTGGACAGGAACCTATCTCCTACAGACTCTGAAGAGCTACAATCTGATATTTGTGTGCAGGACCCCCTCCAGAGGAGGGGCCGCGAAAGACGGTGAGGTTCGCCATGCTGGCCGAGGTGGAGGTGTACGATAAACGTATGCCTCCCCTCTTCCACCGCGTGGCCCGCGGCCAACAAGTAAGTTCCCCCACTGGTATTTCTATGGGACATTGTGGCAATGATGGCGTGTGGTTACAGTTTGTTCGCCAAGGGCCGGAGACCACGGCGGCCAGGAGATTCTGGTGAGTGTTCTTATTAACCTCATTTAGATTGACATTTTATAAAACTACGAGTTTTAATTTCATTTTGTGTTAAAGCACTATTTTAAATACCATTTCTTTCTATTAAGTTTAATTCAGATTTTCAATTATATAAATTGAACAGTGTAAGTTGATCATATCCAGTTTCAAGAATCTCAAGTATATATATGGTTTTACCTTGTTTCAGTTAATATTCTTGGGCGATGGTGAATTACTTTTTTAGTGTCAATAAAAAAAATGGATGGAATGTGCTGCTTTGAATTTACTTGATGAACAAACTGACCTTTGTTCCATAGCATGAGATTTCTTACTTATCAGAAAGTAAATAAACTATATACAGCAATAAGTAAATATATGTGAATAAATTTTACATTATGTATCAAATATACCTCTACATATAAAACAATGTTCCACCCACCACTAACCAAGTACTACATGTGTAGGCCGCCCCTGTGGCTCATCAAGTGGCGCCAGCGCCGGCGGTCCCAGGAGCGGGAACGACGTAAGTACTCCAGACTTTACTTATTCATGATTATAAGGTTTATATCACCTCATCAGTTAACTTGTTTAGAAATGTCTAATATTTCTCTAGTAGATGTGACATAGCAAGAATCTTGTAGTAATTTACCTGTGTGTAATGTTATCTGTGTTCTTCCAGGGAAGCGTCGTTAAACGCCCTCCATGAAGCATTCCCAGCGCAGCAACTGTAGCCCCAGAGGCGAGAGCGGCGCTTCAACCGGTCCATCGTGCGGCCACTCAAGGCGACGGGACCTAAACGGCAAAGAGCCACGAGAATGACCAGCGCCGCAGCTATGGACCCAGAGGCGAGAGCGGCTCAACAACGGGTCCACTGTGCGGCCAATCAAGGCGACGGGACCTGTGGTGGTGGGGAGCCACAAGCATTACCAGCGCCGCAGCTATGGCCCCAGAGGCGAGAGCGGCGCAACAACCGGTCCACTGTGCGGCCACTCAAGGCGACGGGGACCTGTGGTGGTGGGGAGCCACGAGCATTTCCAGCGCCGCAGCTGTAGCCCGAGAGGCGAGAGCGGCGCAACAACGGGTCCACTGTGCGGCCAATCAAGGCGACGGGACCTGTGGTGGTGGGGAGCCACGAGCATTACCAGCGCCGCAGCTGTGGCCCCAGAGGCGAGAGCGGCGCAACAACCGGTCCACTGTGCGGCCACTCAAGGCGACCGGACCTGTGGTGGTGGGGAGCCACGAGCATTACCAGCGCCGCAGCTGTAGCCCGAGAGGCGAGAGCGGCGTAACATCGGGTCCACTGTGCGGCCAATCATGGCGACGGGACCTGTGGTGGTGGGGAGCCACGAGCATTACCAACGCCGCAGCTGTAGCCCCAGAGGCGAGAGCGGCGCAACAACCGGTCCACTGTGCGGCCAATCAAGGCGACAGGACCTGTGGTGGTGGTTAGCCACGAGCATTACCAGCGCCGCAGCTGTAGCTCCAAAGGCGAGTGCGGCGCAACAACTGGTCCACTGTGCGGCCACTCAAGGCGACGGGACCTAAGACGGCGAAGAGCCACGAGCATGATCAACACCGCAACTGTGGCCCCAGAGGCGAGTGCGGCGTGACAACCGGTCCACTGTGCGGCCACTCAAGGTGACGGGACCAAATATTTCATGCTCTCAATAAATTTCAAAATAAAATAAATCGTTTCTTCTGAATAATAACTCTATCAACATTATCATTTTTCTTCTCAACTTCCTTTATAGACACTGGATTTTTTTAGAAAATATTCATAAAAAATGAGATTTTAGTTATTTGTTAAAATTCTTATACTCGAATAAATCTGGCAAAGTAATAAAAAATAGAGTCAACGCCTCTACTACAGCTATATATATATTTTTGTAACATTCCAATATCCCAAATATTAGATACGAACGACAATATCAATTTAAATAAAACTGGGATTTCCATTCAAATGGTCTGCTGAGGGTCAACTTTTTCTATTTGAAACCATCTATTTTATTCATCCCCACAGGCCATTTTTACTCAAAACTTCGTTATAAGATATAGTGTCAGACAACGTTGTCTGATTGGACTCAACCTTTTCTATTTGAAACCATCTCTTTTATTCATCCTCACACAGTTTATTTTATTCAAACCTTCGTTATAAAGTACACAAACAGTTTCTCTGTGTATGATTCTTAAAATATATGATCTATGAATAAAAGTAAATTTATATATAGGATTGTGGTTTATGTGTGGCGAAAATCCTATATATTTCTATTAAAAGAATATAATACACTCATTTTTATCCAACAGGAAGAATGTTATTGAAGTATTTTGATATATGTGAATTCATAACTCAAAATTTGATTTGCTTATTTTAAATTTGAAAAAAAAAATAGTTTTACATATTCAGGTGAATTTTAATTGGAGAAAACTCGGGGATACATTGCTTCGTCTAATGAAAGAACACAAAGGAGGACTCAAGACTCCAATAAGAGATGACAAAGGGGATTCCAGACACCAATAAGAGATGACAAAGAAGGACTCCAGACTCTAACAAAAGACGGCAAAGGAGAATTCCAGACTCCAATAGGAGATGAGGAGGACTCCAAACTCTGTCGAGAGAACACAAGGGAAAACTTAAGACTCCAATAAGAGAAGGACAATGGAGAATTTCAGTCTACAATAAGGGATGACAAAGTAAGACTCCAGTCTACAATAAGAGATGACAAAGGAGGACTCTAGTCTACAATAATAGATGACAAAGGAGGACTCCAGTCTACAATAAGAGATGACAAAAGAGGACTCTAGTCTACAATAAGAGATGACAAAGGAGGACTCTAGTCTACAATGATAGATGACAAAGGAGAATTCCAGTCTTCAATAAGAGATGACAAAGGAGTACTCCAGTTGTCGCGTTCAGCGGCGCAGCGCCCAGGCTCTATTTTGCCCAGACGCCCGAAGTCTCTTATTCTGGTCCCGGGGAGGAAAAAATCCGTGGAATCTCAAGGGGTAGAAAAGAGCGATTCCCAAGAAGTCAAATCCGCGGAAGTGTCTAAGGCAGGTATCAACCAAGGCGTAGACCTCTCGAGAGCGGGCCGAGAAACCACACGACTCTAACCAGTCAACTACTTTATTTTTTGTCACGAATATATATACATATAAATATTTACATATGGCAAATATGTTTCTTATAATGGATTAAATTTACATATATTTAAAATATATAAATCTATAAGAAAAATAACATTCTTTTCCCAACATACTCCCACCTTGAGTTTTTCTACAGAAACTCAACCAATAGTTGGGAAACGACCGTTCATTCCAGTTCTTTAGGATTGGGCTATCTTCGTAGGGTCTTTACTGGCTTCTCCTCGGGAGCCTCCCCGGCGTGGTTCCGATTGTATACTCCTCAAGGTACTCCCCAGATCGGCGGGTATCTCTAAATTGTAGAGCCGTTGAACCGGCCTAATCTGGACGCCCTTGCTGGTTCTCAACTTGGCGACCCTCACAGGTCCATCTCGGCCAGGGTAGACCTCCACAACTCTCGCCAAAGGCCAATTGACTCGCTTAGCATTATCTTGTCCAATCAACACCAGATCTCCCACCTTGATAGGTCTTGTCTTCGAGCGTCTTCTAGTCTCTTGCCTTAAGAATCCAAAATACTCCGTCCGGAATCTCTTCCGCAGATCTTCTCTTAACCTTTGTCTAAATCGGTATCTCTTCTGAAGACTAGCCCTTACAATATAGTCCAGATCTGGAAACTCCTATTTCTTTGAGGTCGTGTAAGAATAAGGCAGGGTTAATGGACCAAGATCTTCGACATCTTCAGACATGTAAGTCAATGGACGTGAGTTCATCAAAGACTCTGTGTCACAGATAATGGTGTAAAGTTCCTCAAATTCCAAACGAGCTTGACCAAGAATCTTCCTAAGGAGTTGTTTCAGCAAACCAATCAATCTTTCCCACCATCCACCCCACCATGGAGCCGACGGAGGGATAAACTTCCAATTAATATTTTGCTTGGTACTCACTGATTGGACTGCCGCATTGTCTAGATTCCCTAGAGCTCTGCTCGCACCACGAAAATTGGTACCGTTGTCCGAGTACACTACATAGGGGCGTCCTCTCCTTGCTACAAAACGTCTGAAAGCTTGCAGAAAGTTCTCGGTTGAAAGAGAAGTCACCAGTTCCAAATGGACCGCCCGATATACGGCACAAGTAAATATAACAATCCACACCTTTCGCCTGTTCCTTAAAACAAGTGGTCCAGTAAGGTCTATCCCCACTACCTCAAATATTGAGGCATCCCTTACTCTATTTTCAGGTAATTCCACGGATTCAACAGAAACCGATTTAGCCGTGAACCGTCTACACTTAACACATTGATGTATGACCCTTCTTACAGTCCTCCTGAATTTCAAAATCCAATAATCCTCTCTTAATAAATTCATCAGAGTTTGAAGTCCCACAAGCCCCCAAGTTTCATGCTTCCATCTAATGAGGTAAATATACCAAGTCATGATCAGAAGGCAACAATAAAGGCATTCGAAAACTTTCCAGATCTTGTCTCCTACTTATTTTAGTTTTGACCCTCAACAATCCCAAAGAATCGCAGCATAACTTGAAATCCTTCAACCTCTTGTCCTCTGGTCCAGTGAAGGATTCCCGTTGGATAACTCTCACCAGCATCAGTTCCGCCCTTTTAATTTCATTCACAGTAAGATCACCTTTCACTCGCTGACCTATTGTTCCTCTCGCATTTGTTAAAAACCGGTTCATCCAGGCAGTTACTCTCAATATCTTGTAGTAGTTTGAAAAGCGATAGTAGTACTGATCTTTTTCCCTTTCAATACATGTTGATGTTAAAACAATCTTTCTCTTTTCCGAGTTCACAATATCTGGGTCAGGGTATATTTCCCTATGGGGCCAATCTCTTCTTGGTCTTCTCAACCAACTCGGGCCCTCCCACCACTTCGATCTCTCCAGAGAATCGGCCTAAGCACCCCCGTGATGGTAAATCCGCTGGATTCAAACATCCTGGTACATGATACCAATCCTCTGTCTCACTGAGAGATCGGATCTCCATAACTCGATTCATTACAAAAGTCGCCCCAGTTATCTTTTCCCTTGATCCAATGGAGTGCATTCATGGAGTCTGTCCAATAAAATCGCTCCATGTCTTCAAATTTTAGGTCCCTCACAACGTTGTTCACCAAGCGGGCCCCAACCAAACATGCCAACAGCTCCAAACGAGGAATGGTAGTCCCCTTCAAAGGAGCCACTCTCGACCGAGCCTGTACTAGTTGACACGTTACTTCCTGTTCGCTCTCGATGCGTAAAAAAATACAAGTGGCGTAGGAGGCCCTAGACGCATCACAAAAGACATGAAGAGTAGTTCCAATCCGGTGTTCTTCTCTATAGCAAAGCCATTTCGGTATGGCAATGGATTTCAGAGACTCCAATTTGGCCAGCCACCTCAAAAACTCGCAAGACAAGTTTTCAGGCAGAGGCTCATCCCACGACAATTTTAACAGCCACGTTTCCTGTAGGATAAGTCTCGGAACGAGGGTCACTGGACAAGTGAAGCCCACCGGATCGAAAATACGGCTTGCCAAGGAGAGTACCTTTCTTTTGTTTATTGGCCCCTGTATTTCCAAATTCTCCAAAGAACAAGCCAAAGTGTCCTTTTCTTGATTCCATGTCATGCCCAACAACCTTCCTCTATCAGACCTAGGACCATCACACATTATACTGGTAACATTGCTTGTCCAATCACGCAAGTTGAAATGAGCAGAAGCCAACAATCTCTGTGTTTCGTCCACAAATTTTTCCATATCTGTGACTTTTGAGAAACTAGCCACACAGTTATCGATGTATAAAGACTCCCTCAATAATTCAGCTGTTTCTTGCCAGTGTTCAGGAGCCTTGTTCAAGTGGTGAAACAGCGTGGCAAGCAGGAGATATGGACTCGTCGTGATTCCGAAGACAACTCTTGCATGACGTAAAACCATCACATTTCCCTCTTTGTCATACAGAGGAATCTTAGATAATCTCTGTCTTCCTCCCTAATCCCAATTTGGAGGAAGGCCCTTCTCTATGTCCGAGGAGACTCCTATCTCGCTCTTCCTAAATTTATTCAAAAAA
>CP092865.1:169141056-169178691 GCA_030710605.1 Cordylochernes scorpioides | reverse complement strand
TAAGACGATGATTTTATTTTAAAATTTATTGAGCACGAGATATTTTTTGAGGTATCAGCTGCGGCGTTGGTATGGCAGTCCAGCTGAGGTCCCGTCGCCTCTAGTGGCCGCACAATGGACTGGTTGAAGCGCCGCTCTCGCCTCTGGGGCCACAGCTGCGGCGCTGGTCATGCTCGTGGCTCTTCGTCAACACTGGTCCCGTCGCCTTGAGTGGCCGCACATTGGACCGGTTGAAGCGCCGCTCTCGCCTCTGGGGCCACAGCTGCGGCGCTGGTCATGCTCGTGGCTCTTCGCCAACACTGGTCCCGTCGCCTTGAGTGGCCGCACAATGGACCGGTTGAAGCGCCGCTCTCGCCTCTGGGGCCACAGCTACGGCGCTGGTCATGCTCGTGGCTTTTCGCCAACACTGGTCCGTCGCCTTGAGTGGCCGCACAATGGACAAGTTGAAGCGCCACTCTCGCCTCTGGGGCCACAGCTACGGCGCTGGTCATGCTCGTGGCACTCCGCCAAAATTGATCCCGTCGCCTTAGTGGCCGCACAAATTGACCGGTTGAAGAGCCGCTCTCGCCTCTGGGGCCACAGCTACGGCGCAGGTCATGCTCGTGGCTCTTCGCCAAAATTGATCCCGTCGCCTTGAATGGCCGCACAATGGACCAGTTGAAGCGCCGCTCTCGCCTCTGGGGCCACAGCTACGGCGCAGGTCATGCTCGTGGCTCTTCGCCAATATTGATCCCGTCGCCTTGAATGGCCGCCACAATGGACCGGTTTGAAGCGCCGCTCTCGCCTCTGGGGCCACAGCTACGGCGCTGGTCATGCTCGTGGCTCTTCACCGTCTTAGGTCCCGTCGCCTTAAGTGGCCGCACGATGGACCGGAAGGAGCGTCGCTCTTGCTTCTGGGGCTACAGTTGCGGCGCTGGGAATGCTTCTTGGAGGGCGTTTAACGACGCCTCCCTGGAAGAACACAGAGAACATTACACACATGTAAATTACTACAAGATTCTGGCTATGTCACATCACCTAGAGAAATATTAAACATTTCTCTAAACAAGTTAACTGATGAGGTGAAAATAAACCTTATAATCCCGAATATGTAAAGTCTGGAGTACTTACGTCGCTCCCGCTCCTGGGACCGCCGGCGCTGGCGCCACTTGATGAGCCACAGGGGCGGCCTGAACATGTAGTACTTGGTTAGTGGTGGGTGGAACATTGTTTTATATGTAGAGGTATAATTGTTACATAATATAAAACTTATTTACATATATTTCCTTATTGCTGTATATAGTTTATTTACTTTCTGATAAGTAAGAAATCTCATGCTATGGAACGAAAGTTGAGTGTGTGCGTCAAGTAAATTCAAAGCAACACATTTCATCCATTTTAGTTTTATCGAAGCTAAAAGGTAATGCACTTCCTATCCTGCTAGTTAACTGAAAGAAGATAAAAACTTCATATATACTTGAGATTTTTGGAACTGAAATGATCAGCGTCACACAGTTATATTTAAGTAATAAAAAACTGAATTTAACCTAAGAGGTGGTATTTAAATAATTCAGAAACTTAAAATGAAATTGAGATTCGCAGTTCTATAAAAGCCCATTCTAAACGAGTTAAATAAAAGCACTCACCAGAATCTCCTGGCCGCTGTGGTCTCCGGCCCTTGGCGAACAAACTGTAACCACACGACATCATTGCCACAATGTCCACAGAAATATCAGTGGGTGAACTTACTTGTTGGCCGCGGGCCACGTGGTGGAAGAGGGGAGGCATACGTTTATCGTACACCTCCACCTCGGCCAGCATGGCGAACCTCACCGTCTTTCGCGGCCCCTCCTCTGGAGGGGGTCCTGTACCCAAATATCACATTGTAGCCCTTCAGAGTCTGTAGGAAATACATTCCAGTCCAAGACAACTTCAGTCTTGAATAGGATGACTATGTACAAGTACACACTTATAGTACCACGAGTTGCCATTCTATGATATTTTTCACAACTTAGCGTCAAAGACAACAGCTTCCCAGTCATGCCATCTTGGGCTTATTTACTAGATTGAAATATTCAAAACAAGCATTAAATATGCAACAGATATCTACAAGTATCATCCTGTAAGACAATGATTGACCATCCTGTGAGATGATGAATGAAAATTCTGCAAGACAATGAGAGTGACCATACTGTAAGACAACGAATCATAATTCTGCAAGACAATGAGTGAACATCCTGCAAGACAGTGAGTTACCATCCTGTAAGATAATCAGTGACCATCCTGTAAGACAATGAGTGACTATCCTGTAAGACAATGAGTGACCATCCTGTAAAACAATGAGTGACCATCCTGTAAGACAATGAGTGAACATCCTGCAAGATAATGAGTGAACATCCTGCAAGACAATGAGTGAACATCCTGCAAGATAATGAGCGAACATCCTGCAAGACAGTGAGTTACCATCCTGTAAGACAGTCAGTGACCATCCTTTGAGACAATCAGTGACCATCCTATAAAACAAAGTGTGACCATTCCATAAGACAGTTATTGACATTCACGTCCTATAAAAAAAGATTACCCATCAATGAAAACTGCCATGTATTGGAACCAAAACTATAATTAGTGACTAGATCGATAAATTAAAGGCAGCTCAAGCGTCTAATATATTATCGTCAATGTAATCATTTCTGATAAAACCCAAAGTCTTTAATATGACTACTTCAATTTCTACTTAGTCAAAGAGTTTTGAAAGTAAAATATAAATTCAACGAAACGTAGAAATAAGAATAGTCTAACGGAAGACATTCAACAAGGTGAAATATTTTAACATCAAAACCTTGTAGATTAGAAAATATACTTAATGAAGAGCTTCATTTGAAGAATATGAATATATGACCCGCCCCTCTTCCCCCTGATATATACCTGGACTATTATAATTATAAAAATAGTTCTGCTACAGAATTTCTATATGTGCTAAGAATGCCAGGGACTCACAAACCAAACAATGTAGATGTTATTAAATGATCGAAGAAAATACTGGAGATGATTGAGAGAACCAGCAGGTTGGGACAACATGTCCGACACTCAGAGTGGATAAAGTGATTACTGGAAGAGGAATCCAAGAATGATATCCATAATAAAATGCTGGCCATAGACATGAAACTCTGGGAAAACAGGAATGCTGCTATTAAACAAACAATCTGTTCAGGAGAATTTGACAGATATGCTCTCTTCACCATCATTGATAATAATATTTCGCCCAAACTTAATAAATTTTATAAAGGTACTTCTATAATCTGTGAAAAGAGTTTCACGAAACATCAAAATTATTTTCAAACATCTCAATTATATTTATTATTATAAACACTCGCATTATTATTGTCGAATTTCCTTACGCGATTTCATAACAAATGATAATGCTAGAAAAAATATGTATGTTGATAAATATGAGAAATCACAATAATATAACATATATTCGTTTTTATCCCTTTCTGGTTTGTACTTTTCAAATTATATTTTTGTTCAATGCTTTTAAAGATAGAAAGGTGAGTATTTTTTATTTTTTTTGTAGTTTTACTTGCCACTAGAATGTATGTATGAAAATTGATGCATCAAAAACCAAGTATCAACTCCCAAAGGGCCTCAATCTAAATAGATTCGCTCACACAGTATAGCTATATATATATAGTAGTTATAAAATGTAAACCATACACACACAAGTTGAAGGAAACAAGCTGTGTTGATGTTGTTGTTAATAAATATTTATATAGACTCTTTAGACAAATGTCCATAGTTCTGAATAATATTTTTTCTCAAATTAAATTCAAATTAATCATTGGCTCTTGTCCAAATATATCTTATAACTAACAAATTATTATATATATGAAGATACAAAATAATATCACAGAAATGAGGAGATTGGGAATTACGTCATTATAGAGATAGATCCATTTGTGTCAAAAATTATTCTTATCAAAATAGTTTATAGCTAAATAAAGATTTTAATATATACTTTTATTTGGGCGTAGAAATATTTGCAAGTAACTTAAAACCAATTCCTTATGATTCTTTGAATAAGCGTGATAATGCATCAAGCCCAATCAAAAATTTATAGAATATTCAAAAAATACGCTTGAATGTATCCTCTTTAAACCTTTTTTTGGTGTAAATGCTAATTAGGTAGATTTATTTATAATAATTTTGATGTAGATTGAGCTTTGAATAGAAATATTTTATTGAATATATATTCATAATTTTAATCGCAGAATAAAATATTTTTTACATATTTGTATATCTATTCTCAAGAACCTCGTATACATTCGAATCAGAATTGCGACCAAGTCTCAGCCCATATTGTCGAAACAAAAATTTCTGAAATTTTATAGATCTTGAAATAAATATCTTTTCATTTCTGATAGCTACTGTTGTCGATAATCAAAAGAGCTGATGTCAAACAAATGATTGAATTTTGTCACTCACTTTTTAGGCAATTGCCCATTTCTTCGCTTATAGTCACTTAGGTTAGCTTCAATAAGCTTTGATTCGCTTTGGTTCGCTTCGATTAGCTTTTATTAGCTTTGGTTAGCTTAAGATCGATTGGATGCGCTTTGCTCGAGTTGTTAGCAACAATTGGTAATAAATTGGGTTGGGGACTTCTGGCTACAATGGACTAACTTAGTGGCCCTTGGACATGGGCAATTTTATTCTTTTTACTGTACCATCGTTAGATTTCTTTAATGTCATCATCCTTCCTGGATTGAACAATAATGTAATGATAGAGACCAGAATTACTGGCCACGATGTCCACATAGCCAGGACATGAATCCCTCTATGATGACAACATATGTGATGTCAGAGACCAAGTATTACTGGACACTATGTCCACATAGCCAGGACATGAATCCCTCTATGATGACAACACATGTGATGTCAGGGACCAAGTTTTACTGGACACTATGTCCACATAGCCAGGACATGAATCCCTCTATGATGACAACACATGTGATGTCAGGGACCAAGTTTTACTGGACACTATGTCCACATAGCCAGGACATGAATCCCTCTATGATGACAACACATATGATGTCAGGGACCAAGTATTACTGGACACTATGTCCACATAGCCAGGACATGAATCCCTCTATGATGACAACACATGTGATATCAGAGACCAAGTGTTACTGGCCACGATGTCCACATAGCCAGGACATGAATCCCTCTATGATGTCAACACATGTGATGTCAGAGACCAAGTATTACTGGCCACGATGTCCACATAGCCAGGACATGAATCCCTCTAAGATGACAACACATGTGATGTCAGAGATCGAGTACTCTAGGCCAAAATCTCAACATAGCCAGAACATGAATCCCTCTGTGATAAGAAAACATAGCAATTCATTCACCTGCCCTCGTTACGAGGAGATGCGAGCTTTCCTTCAAACTACTCCACTCAAAATTATAATTTACTAATTATAGGCGGCCTTGATAATAGTATTCAATAATAATTCAATATTTTTAATATCCTAGCCCTAGAACAGATTTTTTTTTATTTAAAAACGGCATCAGGTTAAATCAGAAAAATCTGTTGAGTTAACTGATAAAACGCTACAGCGGGAAATCCAATTTATTGGACCGATCAATTCGAAGCAGTTGAATCAAAATATCGGGGTGGTTGAAAATTTATAAAGAAACTCTTAAGTCCTTCTGAAAACATCCCATACTTAAATGTTTCTCCCAAATGAGATTATCACTGCATGTTAAAATGAAACAAAATCAGGACGGTAAAATACCATCAAACAAAGACTATAATTTAAAATAAAGAACTAGCTGTTGTAGCAATGAGAGCTCGGACCACACCTTCGAACAATCAGTCTACATGGATTTTGTAAAATGGATAATAAGGCCGATATTCCAGTGTAAAGTTGGGGATAGAGGAGTGGACTCCTGCTGCTCCAGCTGCCATGTGGAAAGCGCTAAAAACAGTATTCCTGTGTGAGGAAGGAGAGAGTCTGGTTACATCGCCGACAAGTAGAAGACGTGGGAAGTTGTCCCCGGAGAGTGTAACCGTGTGTATGATCCTGCAAGACGGTACCAGGAGAGCCTAACATCGGAGAGGCCTGCACGGCGGTGTATCCCAGGCTGGACATGTATAGTGTGGAGCGGAATGCATCCCAAGAGTGATATTAATGGCGCCAAGGATCCTTCTGACGGGGAGGTTGAAGTCCACTCCCACTCGTTTCACTCTTTCTGTGAATAACTTTTGCTGCATTCCTTCGAACTGACGTTTGTATCTTTGTGGTATCCTGATTAGACAAAGAACACGAACAGCGTCTGGGTACGACATAACATTTGGTGTCAGGAAGTGGGGTGCAATTTAGTTACTTTTATATGAAGATTTAGTTTTGCGCTAATATAAAAGCCAGATGGAAAAACTAACCAACCCGATGGACCAGAAAATAGATGTGTTCTTCACTCCGTTGAAATCTCGATTGAGCCTACTCGAGCATGACCGGAATATCAAACGTTCTGCCACACTCATGCATTGCGAAGTTAAGGTTTATGTACACCAGCCATTAAATCTGTTTGGCTTTTCAAAAACAATCAGATCAATAATAGCCCGCATAGTCAAAGTCTAAGGGGAAAAAAGTCGATTCCAGGTAATGAAAACCCGACAAGACCATCACAACGAAGACCATCACGTCGGGAGACGTCGTAAATGGACTGTCAGAATCTACGCTAGAAGATTCTCCCGTGATCCAGAAGTCTGAAGGATGTCGACAGCAGGAAATTATCCAGACTGGTTGTGTAGCGGAGAAGGGCGAGCTGACCGCCTCCGACAACGGCTGTGGCATGAGTGTTTTGAACCAAATCAAGCGGACGGAAGGAGAGGGCCCTCCAGGTGATACACAGTGCGGAAATTCAACCCTGGAATTCTTACTGAAATACTCCATGAAAACAACAAAATCTTGGAGAGCTGCAATGCAATGGCGTACCTGACTTTTAAAATGATGTCAGACTATCAGGAACTACAGCAGCGATCCAACGGGACGGACGGAGCAGGGTGCTCTGTTAAATGCCAAAAGACTAGTTGCTCGAAGCACTCCGAAGTTGGAGCCGGAGACCCGACTGAACGGGATAGAGCATTGGACGCTCTGTGTAAGTGCGACGAAAATGTCTGTGACGCGGAAGTCGCGGGCAATGTATCAGCGCCTTGGTCTGCAATACAATGTGTACCCACCATCTTCGCTCTTCGTCCGATAGGGTGCAGACCCAACCACCATCGTCTAGAACAAGTTGTGCCGAAATTGAAACTACTGTGCGGTCTGAGACCTTCAGCAATTTTTAGTATTCCATGTTCCAGGGCAAGGACATCATCGAGATGTCCAGGTCTAGAATTTGTTGAAGAAGAAATCTCCAGTTGTAAATAAATACAAAACCGACAGAAGAAAGAATTTTTCTGGCAGTCTCTTAAATCTAACAAGTTCTATTACATGTCGGGCGTCCACGATATGGACAACGTGGATCAGCTGGACGCATCCACTGTAATGATCGACGATCTACAGCCCCGTCGCTGGAGAGGAAGGAAGTAGAGAAAGCGCAATACAAAGGATCCCTACCCGATGGAAATAGGTAGTGAAATATGGCAGCCATCGGGTAGAGAACCACCGCCCTATGCTAAGCAGCGAGACAAATCAATGGTGTCGGCACTGATTGATAGTTGGAAAAAATCCCGAGTTGGAATGTGGTTTTACAAACATGGGTTGGCGCTAATCCTGCCGCTATGCTTCCGGGAGTCTTAAGAGCCTTATGTGGCCAGAGACATCAGGGAGATCAAAGGGACGCCGATCAGCGCCGCTGGTCAAATCAGATTGGGAAGGGGGCAGTGTAAAATGGATAACAATAAAAATATTCCAGAGTGAAGTTGGGGAATGAGTGGTGGACTCCATATGCTCTAGCTTCCATATGGCAAGCGCTTAAAGCAGAATTTCTGTGTGGGAGAGGAGTCTGGTCACATCAGCGCCAAGGGAAAGACGTGGGAAAATGTATCCGGGGAGTATGAGCGTGTGGAAGATCCTTCAAGGTGGTGCCAGGAGAGCCTAACATCAGAGTGTCTTACAAGGCGGTGTAGTGCAAGCTGTATAGTGTGGAGCGGAATGTTTCCCAAGAGTGATATTAACAAGACTTATTCTGATGGGAAGAATGAATGCAAGTCCCACTGATTGTGATTTTTCTGTTTAGTGCCACATATAATAAAGCGCTAACTATTGCTTCATCCCTTTGAGTTCACGTGGGTATCTTTGTGGCATCCTGATTAGACAAAGAAAACGAACAGAATCTGGGTATGACATAACAATATCCAGGAGTATTCGGATTACATCACAACCCTACTGTGGACTGGTAAGGTGTCATATAAAGTATTTCCGCCCTCTTGTTTATAAAATATTTTTCTATTCAGGTTTTTTTTAATAATCGAAGCCCCATTAATATGAAGCTTCGTTTAACCTAGCAATCCTAAATCACTAATAGTTGCTAATGATCCATAATATTTTATGAAAAAATATATATTAAATTCCGATTCCCATTATACCATTAAGAACTTATATAGAGAATGTATCTGATTCCCAAATATGAAAAAGCAAACTCTATAAAACCAATAATATCACCCTCATATCAATAAATAATGACAGAACTCAAAGGGCGACAGAGGAAAAACAAGGTTCTCAGAATTTTAATTCAGGAGATCACACCAAAAATGAGAGGAGAGAATATTTAAGAGTCATTTGATTGGCCGAGAACAAACTGCATCATTAACCAGCCCATGCCTCTATGTTCCTCCATCTCGGAGGTCTCAGTTATTTTATAGGTCACAGTCCCAGCGCATGCCGAGTTTAGAATCTTCATTTGTCATCTCTTATTGTAGTCTGGAGTCCTCAAAAGTCGACTCCTATTGTTGTCTGGCGCATTCCTTTGTCTTTACTTATCGGAGTCTGGATTTCTCCTTTTCCCTCTTTTATTGGAGTCTGTATTCCTCCCTTGTCGTCTCCTATTGTAGCCTGTAGTCCTCCTTTGTCTTCTATTATTGCGGTCAGGAGTCCTCCTTTGTTAAATCTTATTGAGTTCTGTAGTCCTCCTTTGTCTTCTCTTTTTAGTGTCTGGAGTCCTCCTTTGTCATCTCTTATTGTAGTCTCGAGTCCTCCTTTATCTTGTCTTATTGGTGTCTGGAGTCCTCCTTTGTTTTCTCTTATTGGTCTCCGGAGTCCTCCGTTGTCTTCTCTTATTAGTGTCTGGAGTTCTCCTTTGTCATCTCATATTGGTGTCTGGAGTCCTCCATTGTCGTCTCCTATTGTAGTCTGTAGTCCTCCTTTGTCTTCTATTATTGCGGTCAGTAGTCCTCCTTTGTTAAATCTTATTGAGTTCTAGAGTCCTCCTTTGTCTTCTCTTTTTAGTGTCTGGAGTCCTCCTTTGTCATCTCTTATTGTAGTCTCGAGTCCTCCTTTATCTTGTCTTATTGGTGTCTGGAGTCCTCCTTTGTTTTCTCTTATTGGTCTCTGGAGTCCTCCGTTGTCTTCTCTTATTAGTGTCTGGAGTTCTCCTTTGTCATCTCATATTGGTGTCTGGAGTCCTCCATTGTCGTCTCCTATTGTAGTCTGTAGTCCTCCTTTGTCTTCTATTATTGCGGTCAGTAGTCCTCCTTTGTTAAATCTTATTGAGTTCTAGAGTCCTCCTTTTTCTTCTCTTATTGTAGTCTCGAGTCCTCCTTTGTCTTCTCTTATTGGTGGCTGGAGTCCTCCTTTGTGTTCTCTTATTGGTGTCTAGAGTCCTCCTTTGTCTTTTCTTTTTGGTGTCTGGAGTCCTCCTTTGTCTTCTCTTATTCGTGTCTGGAGTCCTCCTTTGTCTTCTCTTTTTGGTGTCTGGAGTCCTCCTTTGTCTTTTCTTTTTGGTGTCGAATGTCCTCCTTTGTCTTTTCTTATTGGTGTCTGGAGTCCTCCTTTGTCTTCTCTTTTTAGTGTTTGGAGTCCTCCTTTTTTCTCTTATTGGTGTCTGGAGTCCTCCTTTGGCTTCTCTTATTGGTGTCTGGAGTTCTCCTTTGTCTTCTCTTATTGGTGTCTGAAGTTCTCCATTGTCGTCTCTTATTGAAATCTGGAATCCTCCTTTGTGATCTATTTATGGAGACAGTAGTCTTCCTTTGTCTTCTCTTATTAGAGACTGGAGTCCTTCTTTGCCTTATTGAGGTTTGAGGACCTTCTTTGTCATCTCTTATTGGAATCTGGAGTCCTCCTTTGTCATCTCTTATTAGAGTGATATATTTATAGTGAACGAAAAGCAGTGTGTTCCCGGGTTTTTTTTTCCAATCAAACTTCTACCTGTATTAGTAGAACGATTTTTTTTTTTCAAATTTTAAAAAGACTAATCAAATTTTGAGTTAGATTATCCAAATTACCTCAATACCACACCTCTTGATGGATAAAAAAATAATTAAAATACTCCTTATAATGAAAAAATATAAGGTTTTTTGCCACACATAAACAAGATCCATATAGAATTTTGCTTTATTTATAGGTCACTTGCCGAATGACCCGGTAAACCGCCGGGGTTTGCCCGATAAAATGTTTTTATTCAATTATAAATTGGCGCCGTGGATGTCACTCTTGTGAAACGTCCCGCTCCAAACTTTGTGTGTATTTAAAATATAAAAAATAAAAGTGTAAATTTTCACAAATTTATTTGAAAATTTCTTATATTTTGATTTTCAAATACTATTCTTTACAAATATAAATTGGCGCCGTGGATGTCACTCTTTTGAAACGTCCCGCTCCAAACCTTGTGTCCGAGAAGCGATATTTTTATAAAGAGATGATCTGGCTTTGTGTCTGCTGCTCGAATGAATGTTTTTCTGTTAGAAATTATTTCCTGCAATATAAAAGTGACTTGGCCTCACCCGTGGTCTCTTCTTTTTGGAATTTTTCCCGATATAATTTTGTATCTGATAATCAAACATGATACAGCAATATTTTCATCATCATTTTCTGACTAAAAAACAACTACTTTTGCCCAGAACCTGTCAATTTCACTTTTTCTTGGCTAAAAACCGATAAATATCTTATCCAGATTTTTCTCTCTGTCCTGTTAAAACACGTTTTACATGTACATTAAGTCAGCTGATATTATCTTCCATCTTCACCGCTAGAGGCGCTGTTTGCGAGCGAAAGGGCAAATGTGCAACGCAATTTGCAAATATCTCGAAGAATATTCGGGATAGAGACCTGAAATTTTCACTATAATTTTTGCAATTTCTACTATATATACTGTTAAAGCCAGATTAGTTACGTATTGTGGACGTGTATAGCCGACAAACATACATACATACATGGTGATGGAGGTGCTTATCTCCTAAATTTTCTAATTCAGTTAGAGTTTTATTTTTTTCAATAATGAGTTGGTTCATTTCTCTTCGGGAGTTATAAATATGGATCCAGTTTTTGATGTTTCCTCTTGGGACGGATTTATAGGCAGTATTTAATATTGAGTTGGGGAATGAGGTCCAGTCTTTTTCCACATTATTAGTGAAGTTGGCTTGGGTGTACTTCTTTCAAGAGTTTCTTTGAAGAGGGGCCAGTTGCCATTCTGAAGTTCCAGAAGTTTCTTTTATCTTTTACTGGGTTAGTTTTGAGATTTAATAGTTGTGAGGATTGGTTTATTGTCGCTTCCAACTGTATCTAAAATTTTCCAGTTAGATTGGCGTATAGTGAAGGAGAGATAACGGTTAAATCCAAAGCATTGCTGCTGTTGTAACTGTGTGAATAATAAGTATGAGTACCATCATTTGGTAGGACAAAAGCATTATCATCCGTGATTCTAATAGTTTTATGCCTCTGCGATTATTTGTGTCGCTGCCCCAAAGTTGGTGGTGTGCATTTAGGTATCCTAAGATAATGGAATTAGGTAAGAAGATTAAGTCTAAGGGTTCTTCATTTAGTTGCTTATTATTTGGAGGATGTTAAAGGTTGTAGATATTTTTTTAGGTTTTATTGTTGATGAAACAAGTAATTTCCTGCATTTCTAATTGACTTTATTGTCTTGAAGGTTATGTATTCCACTGTATTTAATATTTTGGATTAAAATGCAAGTCCCCTCCTTCTCCACTTGATCTATCCTTTCTTAGTATATTGAATCCTTTCATCTTGAGGTGATGTGAGCTATTTAGTTTTGTTTCTTGAAGGGCTATTATTTGTACTTGGTTTTTTATTGCCATCTGTAGTAATTCTTCAAGCTTGGTTCTTGCTGAATTGGTACAAATTCAATTTATGTTACATTGTAATATTTTGAGAGGTTGTGTTTTTCGCTAGAAAAATGGAGACTGTATCTTACTTTTCGAACAGGACCCTCTGCCTAAGTCCTGAACGCATCCCTTTTTATTCTGCGCGACGGATGGTGCAGCATTATAGAGAGGAGCAGATTTCATTGAAGTATTTAGATGCGTTTCCTGTTGATGGGACATCTGAGGCACCTGTAGGTAGGGATACGACTTTGCCTCTTTGCCTGTTAACAATTAGATGGACATAGTGGAACAGCCTTCATGCCTTTGGCGGCCCTACTAGGAGTTCAGAACTCCAGACATACTTCGCCTGCCCGTCCAGGATCACATGCCACTTTGAGGAAGTTAACAGGTCTTGGAGAGGGACATACATACATACATAGATGCACTGACTTTTATATATTAGGGATAAATTAAGAATCATATACAGAAACTGCGCGTGTACCTAAGAACGTGGTTTTGATTAAAAATATTTTTTCATATAAATAAAAGAGAGGGTTTCAATTAGAAAAAGGTTCAGCCTCAACAGACCCCGTTGTCTGACACAATATCTCGCCTTCATACACAAAGCCCGTTAAATTCATCATTCGATTCACCGTCCCGTTCCCTCTGAGAAGACAATTAAAACACGGAATCAAATGTTTAAGAAGATCTAACTGACGCTGTTACTACGCAATTTTGAGATATTTTAGACATTATACCTTCCTACCTTCCGGCTACTACTTGCAGACACATCCCCAACTTCTGTCTCCTTGGGGCATCCTTTCCCTTTCCACCTTGAAGGTCATTCTCTCAATCACACCAAACTAATATAAACAAAGATGAAACTATACCTTATAACGAAGTTTTGAGTAAAATTGGCCTGTGAGGATGAATAAAACACAGATGGTTTCAAAAAGGAAAAGTTGAACCTCATCAGACCTCGTTGGCTGGATATCCATTTTATGTTAAAAAATTATTGTCGTTTGTATTTAACATTGAGGATATTGGAATGTACCAAATATATATAGCTCTAGTAGAATCGTTGTCTCTATTTTTTAACTATGGTAGATTCATTTGAGTATTATTATTTTACCTAATATCTAAAATCTCAATGTTTATAAGAGTTATAACTCAGTATATCTCAGAGTTTATAAGAGAAGTTGAGGGTTAAATGAAAATCTTGATAGAGTTATCACTCAAATGAAACGATTTATTTTATTTTAAAATTTATTGGGAGCAAAAGATTTTTAATTGAGATGTCAGCTGCTGCGTTGGTTGTGGCAGTCTACCTAGAGCAGTCGCCTTGAGTGGCTGCACATTGGCCCGGTTGAAGCGCTGACTCGCCTCTGAGGCCACAGCTACGGCGCTAGTCATGGTCGTCTCTTTTCGTGTCTAAGGTCCTGTCGCCTTGAGTGGCTGCACATTGGACCGTTTGTAGCACCGCACTCGCCTCAGGGGCCACAGCTACGGCCCTGGTCATGCTCGTGGCTCTTCGCCATCCTAGGTCCCATCGCCTTGAGTGGCTGCACATTGGACCGGTTGTAGCGCCGCTCTCGCCTCTGGGGCCACAGTTGCAACGCTGGCCAAGCTCGTGTATTTCCGCCATCACTGGTCCCGTCGCCTTGAGTGGCCACACGATGGACCGATTGAAGAGCCGCTCTCGCCTCTAGGGCCACAGCTACGGCGCTGGTCATGCTCGTGGTTCTTCGCCATCCTAGGTCCCGTCGTCTTTAGTGGCTGCACATTGGACCGGTTGTAGCACCGCTCTCGCCTCAGGGGTCACAGCTACGGCCCTGGTCATTCTCGTGGCTCTTCGCCATCCTAGGTCCCATCACCTTGAGTGGCTACACATTGGACCGGTTGTAGCGCCGCTCTCGCCTCTGGTGCCACAGTTGCAACGCTGGTCAAGCTCGTGTATCTTCGCCATCACTGGTCCCGTCGCCATGAGTGGCCACACGATGGACCGATTGAAGAGCCGCTCTCGCCTCTAGAGCCACAGCTAAGGCGCTGGTCATGCTCGTGGTTCTTCGCCATCCTAGGTCCCGTCGCCTTGAGTGGCTGCACATTGGACCGATTGTAGCACCGCTCTCGCCTCAGGGGCCACAGCTACGGACCTGGTAATGCTCGTGGCTCTTCGCCTTCCTAGGTCCCTTCGCCTTGAGTGGCTGCACATTGGACCGGTTGTAGCGCCGCTCTCGCCTCTGGGGCCACAGTTGCAACGCTGGTCAAGCTCGTGTTTCTTCGCCATCACTGGTCCCGTCGCCTTGAGTGGCCACACGATGGACCGATTGAGGAGCCGCTCTCACCTCTAGGGCCACAGCTACGGCGCTGGTCATGCTCATGGTTCTTCGCCATCCTAGGTCCCGTCGCCTCGAGTGGCTGCACATTGGACCGGTTGAAGCGCTGCTCTCGCCTCTAGGGCCACAGCTACGGCGCTGGTCATGCTTGTGGCTCTTCGCCACCACTGGTCCCGTCCCCTTGAGTGGCCACACGATAGACCGGTTGAAGGGCCGCTCTCGCCTCTAGGGCCAAACTACGGCGCTGTTCATGCTCGTGGTTCTTCGCCATCCTAGGTCCCGTCGCCTTGAGTGGCTGCACATTGGACCGGTTGTAGCGCCGATTGCGCCTCTGGGGCCACAGTTGCAACGCTGGTCAAGCTCGTGTATCTTCGCCATCACTGGTCCCGTCGCCTTGAGTGGCCACACGATGGACCGATTGAAGAGCCGCTCTCGCCTCTAGGGCCACAGCTACGGCGCTGGTCATGCTCGTGGTTCTTCGCCATCCTAGGTCCCGTCGTCTTTAGTGGCTGCACATTGGACCGGTTGTAGCACCGCTCTCGCCTCAGGGGTCACAGCTACGGCCCTGGTCATTCTCGTGGCTCTTCGCCATCCTAGGTCCCATCACCTTGAGTGGCTACACATTGGACCGGTTGTAGCGCCGCTCTCGCCTCTGGTGCCACAGTTGCAACGCTGGTCAAGCTCGTGTATCTTCGCCATCACTGGTCCCGTCGCCATGAGTGGCCACACGATGGACCGATTGAAGAGCCGCTCTCGCCTTTAGAGCCACAGCTACGGCGCTGGTCATGCTCGTGGTTCTTCGCCATCCTAGGTCCCGTCGCCTTGAGTGGCTGCACATTGGACCGATTGTAGCACCGCTCTCGCCTCAGGGGCCACAGCTACGGAACTGGTAATGCTCGTGGCTCTTCGCCTTCCTAGGTCCCTTCGCCTTGAGTGGCTGCACATTGGACCGGTTGTAGCGCCGCTCTCGCCTCTGGGGCCACAGTTGCAACGCTGGTCAAGCTCGTGTATCTTCGCCATCACTGGTCCCGTCGCCTTGAGTGGCCACACGATGGACCGATTGAAGAGCCGCTCTCACCTTTAGGGCCACAGCTACGGCGCTGGTCATGCTCATGGTTCTTCGCCATCCTAGGTCCCGTCGCCTCGAGTGGCTGCACATTGGACCGGTTGAAGCGCTGCTCTCGCCTCTAGGGCCACAGCTACGGCGCTGGTCATGCTCGTGGCTCTTCGCCACCACTGGTCCCGTCGCCTTGAGTGGCCACACGATAGACCGGTTGAAGGGCCGCTCTCGCCTCTAGGGCCAAACTACGGCGCTGTTCATGCTCGTGGTTCTTCGCCATCCTAGGTCCCGTCGCCTTGAGTGGCTGCACATTGGACCGGTTGTAGCGCCGCTTGCGCCTCTGGGGCCACAGTTGCAACGCTGGTCAAGCTCGTGTATCTTCGCCACCACTGGTCCCGTCGCCTTGAGTGGCCACACGATGGACCGATTGAAGAGCCGCTCTCGCCTCTAGGGCCACAGCTACGGCGTTGGTCATGCTCGTGGCTCTTTGACATCCTAGGTCCTGTCGCCTTGAGTGGGTACACGATGGACCGGTTGAAGCGCCGCTCTCGCCTCTAGGGCCACAGCTACGGCGCTGGTCATGCTCGTGGCTCTTTGACATCCTAGGTCCCGTCGCCTTGAGTGGCCACACGATGGACCGGTTGAAGCGCCGCTCTCGCCTCTAAGGCCACAGCTACGGCGCTGGTCATGTTCGTGGCTCTTCGCCATCCTAGGTCCCGTCGCCTTGAGTGGCTGCACATTGGACCGGTTGAAGCGCCGCTCTCGCCTCTAGTGCCACAGCTACGGCGCTGGTCATGCTCGTGGCTCTTCGCCACCACTGGTCCCGTCGCCTTGAGTGGCTACACGATGGACCGGTTGAAGCGCCGCTCTCGCCTCTGGGGCCACAGCTACAGCGCTGGTCATGCTCGTGGCTCTTCGCCATCCTAGGTCCCGTCGCCTTGATTGGCCACACGATGGACCGGTTGAAGCGCCGCTCTCGCCTCTAGGGCCACAGCTACGGCGCTGGTCATGCTCGTGGCTCTTTGACATCCTAGGTCCCGTCGCCTTGAGTGGCCACACGAAGGACCGGTTGAAGCGCCGCTCTCGCCTCTAGGGCCACATCTACGGCGCTGGTCATGCTCGTGGCTCTTCGCCATCCTAGGTCACGTCGCCTTGAGTGGCTGCACATTGGACCGGTTGAAGCGCCGCTCTCGCCTCTAGGGCCACAGCTACGGCGCTGGTCATGCTCGTGGCTCTTCGCCACCGCTGGTCCCGTCGCCTTGAGTGGCTACACGATGGACCAGTTGAAGCGCCGCTCTCGCCTCTGGGGCCACAGCTACAGCGCTGGTCATGCTCGTGGCTCTTCGCCATCCTAGGTCCCGTCGCCTTGAGTGGCCACACGATGGACCGATTGAAGCGCCGCTCTCGCCTCTAGGGCCACAGCTACGGCGCTGGTCATGCTCGTGGCTCTTCGCCACCACGGGTCCGGTCGCCTTGAGCGGCCACACAATGGACCGGTTGTAGCGCCGCTCTCGCCTCTAAGGCCACAGCTGCGGCGCTGGTCGTGCTTCTTGGAGGGCGTTTAACGTCGCCTCCCTGGAAAAAAGAGTGAACATTACACACATGTAAATTACTACAGGATACTTGCTATGTTGCATTCATTAGAGAAATATAAGAACAATTATACACAAGGTAATTTATGAGCTGCGTATGAACCTTATAATCCTATGTGAGAAAACAAATTTAATTTTTCAGGAAACTCTTAAATGCCTTTACAAATAGACTTTTTTTTTCAAATTCGAAATAATATTAGGTCTGCTGCTATCTGAAATTAAGTATAAAGACGAGAGAGTTGTCGCATCATGTACTCTTGAATTATAACTAGAGAGACATGAAGATTTACAGAATAATCATCAAAACTAAATTTCATGACCTTTGAAGTCTCCAATATAAAACAGAAGCTCTATAATATGTATATATGAATGGGCCATATTACCACAAAAGGGTCATTATAAACACCCAACATATGTATATATGGTTCTGTAATGTAAATGGAATCTGACTATGTAAAGTCTGCAGTACTTACGTCGCTCCCGCTCCTGGGACCGCCGGCGCTGGCGCCACTTGATGAGCCACAGGGGCGGCCTGCACATATCGTACTTTGTTGGTTGTTGAACATTGTTTTATGGATAGGAGTATATTTAATATTTAATATGAAATTAATTTACCTTAATTTACTTATTGCTATATAGAGTTTTATTCACTCTTCTAAAAGTAAAAAATCTCAAGCCAGGGAACGAAAGTTAACTATAAAAGAAATTCCCTTTCTCGCACACATATCAATTGAAAGAAGATAAAAACTTTCATATACTTGGGGTTCTTGGATCTAGATATAATAGCGTCATACAGCTCCATTTAAATAATTCAAAAACTTAATAAAGCCTAAAAGAAGGGGATGGCATTTAAAATAATGCATAAACACAAAAATGGAATTAAGACTCGCAGTTCTATGAAAGACCAATCTAAACGAGATAAATAAGTACACTCACCAGAATCTCCTGGCCGCCGTGGTCTCCGGCCCTTGGCGAACAAACTGTAACCACACGCCATCATTGCCACAATGTCCACAGAAATATCAGTGGGTGAACTTACTTGTTGGCCGCGGGCCACGTGGTGGAAGAGGGGAGGCATATATTTATCATACACCTCCACCTCGGCCAGCATGGCGAACCTCACCGTCTTTCGCGGCCCCTCCTCTGGAGGGGGTCCTGTACACAAATATCATATTGTAGATCTTCATGTTTTGTAGGAGATAGGCCTCAGTCCAAGACAACTTCAGCCTTGAATACTATGGCTATGTACAAGTACAAACCTGTAGAACCACGAGTTTCCATTCTTTGAAATTGTTCACAAATTCAGCGTTTGAGATAACAGCTCACCAGCCATACCATCATGGTCTTATGGACTAGATTGAAATATTCAGAACACAAGCATTAAATATGCAATAGAGATCTCTAAGAGTAACATTCTGTAAGACAGTAATTGACCATCCTGCAAGACAATCAGTGAACATCCTGAAAGACAATCTGTTTCCATCCTGTAAGACAATGAGTGACCATCCTGTAAGACAATGAGTGACCATCCTCTAAGACAATGAATGACCATCCTGTAAGACAAAGAGTGACCATTCTGTAAAACAGTGTATGACAATCCTCTCATATTTTAAACTGTAACCTCCTTCCCTACTGTTGACTAGATGTCAATAAACTGTTTTTAATTGTAAATTGTCAATCCGCTCATATTGAACAGATTGAACTGCCATCATTTCAACCAAAACTTGGAATTAATGACTAAACAGATAAATTACACAAACTCGAGCCCACAATATATTCGTGTCAATTTTTATGAGAACGCAAACACTTTAATAATAAGGCTTCAATTTTCACAGTCAAAGAGTTTTAAAAGTAGAATATAAGGTTGAAGAAACGTATAGACAAAAATATTCTAAAGGAAATGACATTTAAAAGGAAAAATATTTTAACATTAAAAACCTTGTCGATTAAAAATATATAATTATGATGATCTCCATTTGAAGAAAATGAATATATGACAACCCGATATATACCTGAAATCTTAGAAATATATAAATTGTTATACTATAGATTTTCTATATGTGCTAGGAATACCATGGATTGACAGACCAAACAATGAAGATGTTATAAAATGATCACAGAGTGATTAAGAATACTGGAGACGATTGAGAAAACCAGCAGGTCTGGACAACATTTCCAACACTCAGAGTGGATTAGAGTGGATTACTGGAAAGAAATATAAAAATGAAATCCATGATTAATTTCATGAAAATTTCTAACGATACAATTAAAATACTGGCTATAGACATGAAACTATGATTGCTGTTAACGAACGACCAATATATTGAGAAGAATCAGACAAGTTATGCTCTCTAATCATTGTTGAAATATCTGATGTAAAATTGGTTATTTTAACAAATATATTTATAAAACTAAACTCTCGTGAAATAAACGCTCTTTTAGGTTTTCGCTCCATCTTAATGATGTTTTAAAAAGAGTTATGTCTTAAAATATATTTAAAAGTATATTCAAGCACTCTAAATAAAATTATTTATGTAAACACTCGTTGTTATTGTTATCAAATTACTTTACGCGAATTATTATAAATCAAAACTTTTGAAATAACTTAAAAGGATAATAAATAAAATACAAAATCCTAAATTTTCCAAAGAAAGGATTCAATGAATGTATGATGATAGACATATATGAGAAAACGATAATATCGCATATTTATTTATCTCTTTATGGTTTTTACCTTTTTGAAAATAGCTTTGCTCAGTAATGTTAAAGATAAAAAGGTGAGGTTTCCCTCTGAATATAAGAATAAAGAACCAAAAATCAAGTATCAACTACAGAGGGTTTCCAGTTTAAAGAGTCGCACATACAGTGTATTTATACATGGTAGTTATTAAATATAAACCGAATGTACACAGGATGAAGGATACAAGCTGTGTAATTGCTGATTGATATTTATATTGTTTGTTTAGACACATGCAAATAGTTCTGAAACTCCTTTCTATCAAATAAAATTCAAAATATCATCAGCTCTTGTTCAAAGAGATCTTGTAACTCATAATTCATTATATATTGGACGATGTATCATGTGAGAATACAAAATAATATCACAAAAATGGAGAAAGAGATAAATCCTCCCTCAAAGAGAGTTCCATTTATGTCAAAAAAGTATTCTTATCAAAATAGTTTGCCGCCATATAAAATTTGAATATATTCTTTTATGTTAGGCGTATAAAATATAAAATCATTATGACTCTCGATTTAGCGTGATAACCTTTCCAAACATGCATAAAACGCAAGAAAGAGCTATTGTAAACTATCCATATAGTGCATTTGAACCTATTTTAACTTCATTGAATCCTTTCTTTGGAAAATTTAGGATTTTGTATTTTATTTATTATCCTTTTAAGTTATTTCAAAAGTTTTGATTTATAATAATTTCTAAAATATATTTATAATTTAATCATAAAGAAGGGTGTTGATAGAATTCTATACATCAATTCTCAAGAAACTCCTTTCGAATCAAAATTGCGACCATGTCTTAGCCGATATTGGCGGGAAACATATAATTAAATATTTTGTGGGTTCTTGAAATAAATATCTTCACATTTCTCCTAGATTTTGTTGTCGAAAATCAATAGAGATCAATGTCAGACATAACGATGGAATGTTGACACTCACTTTTTAGGCAATTGCCCATTTCTTCGCTTTTAGTCGCTTTGATTCGCTTAGATTAGCTTTGATTAGCTTTGGTTCGCTTTAGATCGATTGGATGCGCTTTGCTCGAGTTCTTAGCAACAATTGGAACAAGTTGGGTTGGGGATTTCTGGCTACAATGGACTAACTTAGTGGATCTTGGACATGGACAATTTTATTCTCTTTACTGTACCATCCTTAGAGTTCTTTAATGTCATCTTCAGTCCTGGATTGACCAATGATGTAATGTAGGGACTAAGTATTACTGACCACGATGTCCACATAGCCAGGACATGAATCCCTATATGATGACAACACATGTGATGTCAGTGATCAAGTATTACTGGCCACGATCTCCACATAGCCAGGACATGAATCCCTCTATGATGACAACACATGTGATGTCAGAGACCAAGTATTACTGGACACGATGTCCACATAGCCAGTACATGAATCCCTCTATGATGATAACACATGTGATGTCAGCGACCAAGTATTACTGGACACGATCTCCACATAGCCAGGACATGAATCCCTCTATGATGACAACACATGTGATCTCAGAGACCAAGTATTACTGGACACGATGTCCACATAGCCAGGACATGCATCCCTTTATGATGACAACACATGAGATGTCAGAGACCAAGTATAACTGGACACGATGTCCACATAGCCTGGACATGAATCCCTCTATGATAACAACACATGTGATGATAGAGACCAAGTATTGCTGGACACGATGTCCACATAGCCAGGATATGAATCCCTCTATGATGACAACACATGTGATTTCAGAGACCAAGTATTTCTTGACAGGATGTCCACATAGCCAGTACATGAATCCCTCTATGATGACAACACATGTGATGTCAGAGACCAAGTATTACTTACCACGATGTCCACATAGCCAGGACATGAATCCCTCTATGATGACAACACATGTGATGTCAGAGATCAAGTATTACTGGACACGATGACCACCTCGCCAGGACATGAATCCCTCTATGATGACAACACATGTGATGTCAGAGATCAAGTATTACTGGACACGATGTCCACATAGCCAGTACATGAATCCCTCTATGATGACAACACATGTGATGTCAGAGACCAAGTATTACTGGACACGATGTCCACATAGCCAGGACATGAATCCCTCTATGATGACAACACATGTGATGTCAGAGACCAAGTATTACTGGACACGATCTCCACATAGCCAGGACATGAATCCCTCTATAATGACAACACATGTGATGTCAGAGACCAAGTATTACTGGACACGATGTCCACATAGCCAGTACATGAATCCCTCTATGATGACAACACATGAGATGTCAGAGATCGAGTAATTTTGGCCAAAATCTCGACGTAGCCAGAACATAAATCCCTCTGAGATGGTTGTTATGTAGTGGTTGAGGCTTTATTTAGTAATTACCACCGTCTAATAGTAATATACTTTATTGACTACAAGCATGGCTGCGCTTGTTCTACACTATCCTTTTATACATCACAACATTAATAATCATGGTCAAAAACCAATAAACATAATAATATTTTTATGTTACACGTCTTTTTTTTCTTTTTTTCTTTTTTTCTTCCCTTTCTCCCCTCTTCCCCTTTTCCTTAAAGATTCAACCTCACTGGGGGTTTAACTAGTCTTCCGCATCTGGTTCTAGTTGTGGCTGAAGTCTCCTCGCTCTGGGAAGATGTAGATGGTTGACGGTCAAGTTGTTCTTGCTTTTCTGGAGGACTTTCTTTTTCCGTTGGTCCTGATAAGGTATCAGCTGGACGTAGATCTCGTCGATTTCTTCTAAGAACTGATCCTTTGGTGTCCTCTAGAAGATAAGATCGGGGGTGAACTCCAGGGGCTATAACTTTAGCCGGGGACCATTGCTTCTCTTTTCTAACCAACACAGTCTGGCCGTTCTCCAATGAAGGGAGATCCCATGCGTGTCGATTAAAATAAAACTTCATTCTGCTCTGGTTAGCTTCATGCTGTTTCCTGATGGAATCTTCGCAAATTCTGCTCTCGTTCATCAGTGTTGTCTTCATAGGCAAAAAGAGTCTCTGCTTTCTCCCATACAACATGACAGCTGGAGAAGGCAATGAGTTATGCTCTGTGTTTCTTAGAAGTAGTAGTGCCTGATATATATCCTGTTTACTTTGTTGACATTTGATGATGGTACTCTTTAAAGTCTGGATAGTTCGTTCGATCATGCCATTGGACTGTGGGAATCTTGGGCTCGAGGTTGTGTGAGTCACATTCCATTCTTTGGCGAACTCCATCATCTATGTGGATTGGAAGGGCGGTCCATTGTCAGTCATCATGATCTCGGGGACTCCAAATCTAGCGAAAACTTCTTTGAGCTTCTCTATAACCATTTCTGCTTTTGTTGACCTGAGTTCAAACACTTCCGGATACTTGGTGTAATAATCTACAATTCCTAAGTATTTCCTTCCTTCTATTTCAAATAAATCAACTCCGATTTTTGGAAATGGATTATTGCCGGTTTCATGAGGTATAAGAGGTTCTTTAGTGTTATTCCGAGAATATTTTTGACATATTTGACATTTCTTTACAAATTCTTCCACTTCTTGACACATTCCTGGCCAATAGAATGTACTTCTTGCCAAGGATAATGTCGAGTTAATTCCTCTATGAGCCTTGTGAAGTAGGCTCAATATGTGATTTCTCCTCTTTTCGGGGATTACTAATTTGACGCCTCTGCACAATAGACCTTCCCACTCGAATAGTTCTTCTTTTATATCCCAAAATGGCTTGACGAGGAGATTTATAGTTTTCTTATGGATTGGCCATCCATTTTCAATATAATTTTTAACCTCTTGCAGTACAGGGTCGTTTTTAGTTGCTTCAACAAGATCTTGGTGACGGTTATTAGAATAAGTAACCATAAGAACTTGGTTATTTTGAGATATTTCTATCTCTGGGGTTATGAATAAATCATTAGCTATGTAGTCCCTTGATAACGCATCAGCTGTATATAATTTTTTTCCAGGTATATATTTAAGATCAAAGTCATAATGCTGTAGTTGCAGTACTAAGCGTTGTAATCTTGGTGACTAATTCCTTCCGTTGAAACTATGTGTCCCAGGTATCTCACAGATGGTTGCATTAGCTGCGTTTTGGTCTTATCAAATTTCAGTCCATTTTCTCTGGCAATCTTCAATACCTGTTCTAGTATTTTTAGATGCTCAGTCTCACTGTCACTATATATGAGTACATCGTCCATATAGGTAACAACATTTGGCACACCCAAATATAATTGATGTATTATTCTTTGAAAAATTTCAGGAGCGGAACTCAATCCATACGGCATCCTTGTGTAACAATATCTCCCATATGGTGTAGACATTGTGGTTAATAGTGATGCTTCATCAGTTAAGGGTATCTGCCAAAATGCATATTTTGCATCAAGGACGGTATATATGTTTGCCTTTGGAATCAAAGCTAGAACTTCCTCTGGGGAAGGCATCATGTATCTCTCTCTTTTTATCCAATAATTGAGTTTCTTGGATCGATGCATATCCGTACATCTCCATTCGGTTTTTTAACTACTACCATAGGATAATGGTTTTTTCATTATAGTAAGCAGTGGTTTGCAGAAATTTTAGTGATGCTAATGGTAATATGTTTACGTCTGCACCGGTATCAATTTTAAAGTAAAGTTTATAGGGTGCCCTTGTATATAGATGGTTTCAAACCAACCATCTTTTAATATATTATCAACCGAAAGTACATGCATGTATATATCATTTTCAGCTATGTCATGTACTATTTTATTTTTACAGCATTTTGCATAATGATTCGGTTTTTTGCATTTATTGCATTGTTTACCGTATGCTGGGCAATTACCATAATTATGTTTTGAGGCACATTTTCCACAAGCCTTGAAAAATTTATGATTTTTCTTTGCAAATTTATGCTCTGTATTTCTATTACTAGATGTTTCTTTATAACTAGATAGCTTATTCACAGTTACTTCCTCCTTTATTTCCCTTAATTGTGTCCTGGATGATTCTGCAGCTCGTCCTAGGGCTATTGCTTTTGATAAAGTCAAATCAGGATCTTGAAGATACCTTTCCGTTAGATTTTTGTCCAGTACTCCTAGAACTATTCTATCTCTAATTAATGATTCTGTAAGATCTCCAAAATCACAATCTACAGCTTTATTTTTTACTTTTGTGACAGTCATCAAACGATTGATTTTTTTCTTGAACTTCCGAAAAAAAATTATATCTTCTATAAATAACACTTTTAAATGGTTTGAAATGGTTATCATATTTCTCCAGGATATCAGTAATTGTAGGGTTAGTTAATGTTTCATGCAAGCCAAAAGTTTTATATATATTTAAAGCGTCATCACCTATGTTATGTAAAATAATGGCGCGTTGCTGTTTAACTGGCTTAGTTTCTAGTTGTATGGCGTCCGAATACAATAAAAATTTAAATTTCCACGTTTCCCATGCTTCTGCATTATTTGTAGTTAACTCAAATTGAGATGGAGGTTTAAAATGATCCATTGTTCCAAAATTTGTATAATCTATTTTTTCAAAATTGAAAAAAAATAAAAAATTTACTTACTTTAGAGGTATAAACTTTTCTTTTACTTCGTTTGCTTCGAAATATTTATGCCTTTTCTTCTTTTTCCGCTGCCACCATGTTATGTAGCGGTTGAGGCTTTATTTAGTAATTACCACCGTCTAATAGTAATATACTTTATTAACTACAAGCATGGCTGCGCTTGTTCTACACTATCCTTTTATACATCACAACATTAATAATCATGGTCAAAAACCAATAAACATAATAATCTTTTTATGTTACAATGGTAAAACATGTGAATTTATTCACGTGCCCTGCTACAAAGATATGAAATCTTCTCATTAAATGACTCCACTTAAAATAATAATTCACTATCTATTATAAGCATATTTTATAATATATTATTCAATAATAATTAAAGTTTTGGGAAATTCTAACCTTTTCGATTTTGGCTGATAGGGCAGTGAAAGAGGTTATCAGAACGGTTGTGATTTTTCTCTTAAACTTACAAAAAAATCAAATAAAATCAGAAAATTCTGTTGTATTAGCTGAATAAATGCTACTAATGAAAATCCTATTTATTGGATTTTTCAATTTGAAGTGGATGAAATAAAATCTCGGTTGGTTGGAACCTCTTAATTCTTTCTGAAAACATCTCGCACCTACACGTTTCTCCCAAATGAGATATCACTACAGGTTGAAATGAAACGAATAATCAGTGTACGCGTATTCCAGGATTCCATGAATTACATCACAATCTCTGCTGTGGACTGGAAAAATATCGTGTAAAGTATTTCCGCTCTCTGGTATAAAAAATATTTCTAGGTTAGTTTTATCATAATCGGAACTCCATTTATATGAAGCTTCTTTTAACCTAATATTCCTAAATCACAAATTTTTTCGATTGATTCATACCATATAATGAAAAAGAATATTATATTACAATGCTCAATATATCATTTAGAACTTATATAGAGAATTATTCCAATTTACAAATAAAAAATACGTTCTTTATAATCCCAAAATTACCATTTTCATATCAATAAAGAATGACAGATCTCAAATAGCGACAGAGGAAAAGATCACACCAAAAAAATAGAAGGGTCAAATATTTGAGAGTCACCTCTCTCTGATGATAGACCAGTCACTTTCTTTATATTTCGCTATCCCGGAGGTCTCAGTCCTTTTATAGGTCTCTGTCCCAGCGAGTGCAGTTAGTTCGAGTCTTTCTCTTCGCTCATTTGACATCTCTTATTGTAGACTGGAGTCCTCCTTTGTCATCTCACATTGTAGACTGGAATTCTCCTTTGTCATCTCTTATTGTAGACTGGAGTCCTCCTTTGTCATCTCTTATTGTAAACTGGAGTCCTCTTTTGTCATCTCCTATTGTAGACTTGTGTCTTCCTTTGTCATCTCTTACTGTAGTCTGGAGTCCTACTTTGTCATCCTTTATTGTAGACTGGAGTTCTCCATTGTCTTTTTCTTATTGGAGTCTTTAGTTTTCCCTTGTGTTCTCTTAATAGAGTTTGGAGTCTTCCTCATCTCCTATTGGAGACTGGAATTCTCCTATGTTTAATATCACTCGAGTCTAGTGTCCTCCTTTGTCATCTCTTAATAGAGTCTGGAGTTCCTTTTTATCATCTTTTATTTCAGTCTGGAGTCCCACTTTATCATCTCATTTTGGAATCTGAAGACTCCTTTGTCATCATTTTATTGGAGTCTGGAGTCCTCCTTTTACATTTTTTTTTGTCTGGAGTCCTACTTATCTATATCTTATTGGGTTCAGGATTCCTCCTTAAGCATCTATTGTGAAGTCGGAGTTTTCCTTTGTCATCGCTTATTTGAGTCTGGAGTCCTCCTTTGTCAACTTTTATTGGAGTGGATTCCTCCTTTGTCAACTTTTATTGGAGTGGATTCCACCTTTGCTATATCTTATTGGGTTCTCAAGTCCTCCTTTGTCATCTCTTGTAGAGTCTCGAGTCCTCCTTTGTCATCTCTAATCGGATTCTGGAGTCCTCCATTGTCATCTCTTACTGGAGTCTGGAGTCTGCCTTAGTTATCTCTTATCTGGATCTCCAGTCCTCCTTTGTCATCTCTCATTTGAATCCGGAGTTCCCCTTTGTCTTTTCTTATTGGAGTCTGTAATCCTCCTTTGTCATCTCTTATTGTAGACTGGAGTCCTACTTTGTCATCCTTTATTGTAGACTGGAGTTCTCCATTGTCCTTCTCGTATTGGAGTCTTAATTTTTCCCATGTGTTCTCTTAATAGAGTTTGGAGTCTTCCTCATCTCCTATTGGAGACTGGAATTCTCCTATGTTTAATATCACTCGAGTCTAGTGTCCTCCATTATCATCTCTTAATAGAGTCTGGAGTCCCCTTTTCATTTTGTGGAATCTGGAGCCCTCCTTTGTCATCTCTTATTGTAGACTGGAGTTCCTCTTTATCATCTTTTATTTCAGTCTGGAGTCCCACTTTATCATCTCATTTTGGAATCTGAAGTCTCCTTTGTCATCATTTCATTGGAGTCTGGAGTCCTCCTTTTACATTTTATTTTTTGGTCTGGAGTCCTACTTATCTTTATCTTATTGGGTTCAGGATTCCTCCTTAAGCATCTATTGTGAAGTCGGAGTTTTCCTTTGCCATCGCTTATTTGAGTCTGGAGTCCTCCTTTGTCAACTTTTATTGGAGTGGATTCCACCTTTGCTATATCTTATTGGGTTCTCAAGTTCTCCTTTGTCATCTCTTGTAGAGTCTCAAGTCCTCCTTTGTCATCACTAATCGGATTCTGGAGTCCTCCTTTGTCATCTCTTACTGGAGTCTGGAGTCTGCCTTTGTTATCTCTTATCGGGATCTCCAGTCCTCCTTTGTCATCTCTCATTTGAATCCGGAGTCCCCCTTTGTCTTTTCTAATTGGAGTCTGTAATCCTTCTTTGTCATCTCTTTCTGGAGGCTGGCGTCCTTTATCCTTCTAACTGAAATCTGGAGTCCTCCTTTGTCATATTTTATTGGAGTCTGGAGTCCTCCTTTGTCTTCTCATATTGGAGTCTGAAATTCTCCTTTATCATCTATTATTGGTGTCAAAGCTCTCCTTTGTCCTCTTTTACTGGAATCTGGAATAATGTTTTGTCCTCTCTAATTGGAGTCTAGAGTCCTCCTACATAATCTCTTTTTGAAGTCTGGAATCCTCCTTTGTCGTTTCTTATTGGTGTCTTGAGTTTTCCTTTGCTGTCTCTTGTTAGAGTCTGGAGTCATCCTTTTTCATCTTTTATCGATGTCTGGAGACCTCCTTTGTCATCTCTTACTGGAGTCTGGAGTCCGCCTTTGTTATCTCTTATTGGGATCTCCAGTCCTCCTTTGTCATCTCTCATTTGAATCTGTAGTCCTCCTTTGTCCTCTCTTATTAGAGTCTGGAATCCTTTTTTTCTCATCTATTATTGGAGTCTTGATTTCTCCTTTGTCCTCTTTTACTGGAATTTGTAGTTATGTTTTGTCTTCTTTTATTAGAGTCTGGAGACCTCCTTTATAATCTTTTTTTGAAGTCTGGAGTCTTCTTTTGTATCTCTTATTGGAGTCTGGAATCCTCCTTTGTCGTCTCTTATTGGTGTCTTGAGTTTTCCTTTGCCGTCTCTTGTTAGAGTCTGGAGTTATTCTTTGTCATCTCTTATTGGAGTCTTGAGTCCTCCTTTGTGTTTTGAAGTTTGTATTATGTATAAAAGAAACATTCGTGCTTTTAAATCCTTTAATTTTATATGTATAGATGGCGTGCTCTTGTTTTGTGTTAATTTGTGTTCTTTCATTAGACGAAGCAATGTATCCCCGAGATTTCTCCAAATAAAATTCACCTGAATATGTAGAACCTTTTTTTTTTCGAATTTAAAATAGGCTGATCAAATTTCGAGTTATATATTCACATATATCAAAATACTTTAATAACATTCTTCTTGTTGGATAAAAATGAATGAAATATATTCTTTTAATGAAAATATATAGGATTTTCGCCTCCACATAAACCACAATCTATATAGAAATTTACTTTTATTTATAGGTCATATATTTTAAGAATCAAACACAGAGAAACCGTTTGTGTACCTTATAATGAAGTATTGAATAGAAATAAATTGTGTGAAGATAAATAAAAGAGATGGTTTCAAATAGAAAAGGTTGAGTCCAATCAGACCACGTTCTCTGACACAATATCTTTCCTTTATACACAAAGGCCGTTAAATTCATCATACAATTAAACATCCCGTTCCTTCTGTGATGGCAATAGAAATCCCAGATTCAAATGCTCAGGAAGTAGATCTGACCGACGCGGTTATAACGGAAGTTTGAGATATACTGAACATTCTACCATCAGGCTACTACTAGCAGACACATCCCCAACTACTTCTTCCTAAGGACATTGTTTCCAACTTTATTTTTTTCTCTTAATCACCACACAAATATATACAAAGATGAACCTTATAACGATGTGTTGAGTAAAAATGGATGTGGGGATGAATAAATTAGATAGTTTCAAATAGAAAAAGTTGAGCCTCAGCAGCCCATTTTGAGTGGAAACCCAAGTTTTATTCAAATTTATATTGTCGTTCGTATCTAATATTAGGGATATTGGAATGTTACAAATATATATATATAGCTGTAGTAGAATGTTGACTCTATTTTTTATTACTTTTCCAGATTTATTCGAGTATGAGAATTTTAACAAATAACTAAAATCTCATTTTTTATGAATATTTTCTGAAAGAATCCAGTGTCTATAAAGGAAGTTGAGAAGAAAAATGATAATGTTGATAGAGTTATCATTCAAATTAAATGATTTATTTTATTTTAAAATTTATTGAGAGCATTAGATATTTGGTCCCGTCGCCTTGAGTGGCCGTACAGTGGACCGGTTGTCACGCCGCTCTCGCCTCTGGGGCCACAGTTGCGGCGCTGGTCATGCTCGTGGCTCTTCGCCGTCTTAGGTCCCGTCGCCTTGAGTGGACGCACAGTGGACCGGTTGTTGCGCCGCTCTCGCCTCTGGGGCTACAGCTGCGGCGCTGGTAATGCTCGTGGCTCCCCACCACCACAGGTCCCGTCGCCTTGATTGGCCACACAGTGGACCTGGTTGTTTCGCCGCTCTCGCCTCTGGGGCTACAGCTGCGGCGCTGGTAATGCTCGTGGCTCCCCACCACCACAGGTCTCGTCGCCTTGATTGGCCGCACAGTGGACCTGGTTGTTTCGCCGCTCTCGCTTCTGGGGCTACAGCTGCAGCGCTGGTAATGCTCGAGGCTCCCCACCATCACAGGTCCCGTCGCCTTGATTGGCCGCACAATGGACCGGTTGTTGCGCCGCTCTCGCCTCTGGGGCCACAGCTGAGGCGCTGGTCATTCTCGTGGCTCTTTGCCGTTTTAGGTCCCGTCGCCTTGATTGGCCGCACGATGGACCGGTTGAAGCGCCGCTCTCGCCTCTGGAGCTACAGCTGCGGCGCTGGTCATTCTCGTGGCTCTTTGCCGTTTTAGGTCCCGTCGCCTTGATTGGCCGCACGATGGACCGGTTGAAGCGCTGCTCTCGCCTCTGGGGCTACAGCTGCGGCGCTGGTCATTCTCGTGGCTCTTTGCCGTTTTAGGTCCCGTTGCCTTGATTGGCCGCACGATGGACCGGTTGAAGCGCCGCTCTCGCCTCTGGAGCTACAGCTGCGGCGCTGGTCATTCTCGTGGCTCTTTGCCGTTTTAGGTCCCGTCGCCTTGATTGGCCGCACGATGGACCGGTTGAAGCGCCGCTCTCGCCTCTGGGGCTACAGTTGCTGCGCTGAAATGCTTCTTGGAGGGCGTTCAACGACGCCTCCCTGGAAGAACACAGAGAACATTACATACATGTAAAATACTACCAGATTCTGGCTATGTCACATCCAATAGAGAAATATAAGACATTTCTAAACAAGTTAACTGATGAGCTAAATATAAACCATATAATCCTGATCATGTAAAGTCTGGAGTACTTACGTCGCTCCCGCTCCTGGGACCGCCGGCGCTGGCGCCACTTGATGAGCCACAGGGGCGGCCTGCACATGTAGTACCTGGTTGGTGGTGGGTGGAACATTGTGTTATATGTAGAGGTATATTTGATACATAATATAAAACTTATTTACATATATTTACTTATTACTGTATATAGTTTATTTACTTTCTGATAAGTAAGAAATGTTATGGAACAAAAGTTCAGTATGTGAATCAAGTAAATTCAAAGCAGCACATTTCATCCATTTTTTTATTGAAACTAAAAAAGTAATTCACCTTCGCCCAAGAATATTAACTGAAACAAGGCAAAAACTTTATATATACTCGAGATTCTTGGAACTGGATATGATCAATTTACATTGTTCAATTTAAAAATTTAAAATCTGAATTAAACTTAATAGAAAGAAATGGTATTTAAAATAGTGCTTTAACACAAAATGAAATTAAAACTCGTAGTTTTATAAAAGATCAATCTAAAGGAGGTAAATAAGAGCACTCACCAGAATCTCCTGGCCGCCGTGGTCTCCGGTCCTTGGCGAACAAACTGTAACCACACGCCATCATTGTCACAATGTCCACAGAAATATCAGTGGGTGAACTTACTTGTTGGCCGCGGGCCACGTGGTGGAAGAGGGGAGGCATACGTTTATCGTACACCTCCACCTCGGCCAGCATGGCGAACCTCACCGTCTTTCGCGGCCCCTCCTCTGGAGGGGGTCCTGTGCACAAATATCACATTGTAGCTCTTCATAGTCTGTAGGATATAGGTTCCTGTCCAAGACAACTTCAGCCTTGAATACAATAGCTATGGACAAGTACAAACCTGTAGAACCACGAGTTGCCATTCTTTGAAATTGTTCACAACTTCAGCGTTTGAGACAACAGCTTTACCAGCCATACCAATCATGGTCTTATGGACTAGATTGAAATATTCAGAACACAAGCATTAAATGGAACAGAGATCTATATAAGTAACATCCTGTAAGACAATGAGTGACCATCCTGTAAGACAATCAGTAATCATCCTTAAAGACAAATGTTTGGCAAACCTGTAAGACATTGAGTGACCATCCTTAAAGACAAGTGTTTTGCAAACCTGTAAGACAATCAGTATTCATCCTTAAAGACAAATGTTTGGCAAACCTGTAAGACAATCAGTAATTATCCTTAAAGACGAGTGTTTGGCAAACCTTTAAGACAATCAGTAATCATCCTTAAAGACAAGTGTTTGGCAAACCTGTAAGACATTGAGTGACCATCTAGTAAGACAATCAGTTTCCATCCTATACGACAATCGGTGACCATCCTTTAAGACAATGAGTGATCATGCTCAAAGACAAGTGTTTGGCAAACCTGTGAGACAATGAGTGACCATGTGCAAGACAAAGTGTGACCATCCTATAAGACAATGAGTGACCATCCTGTAAGACAGTATAGGACAATCCCTACATATAAAACAGGTCCAGCTCAAAAAAAAAGCTGCCATCTATTTGAACCAATACTTATAAAAAGTGACTAGATTGATAAATTACACCTACTCGAACTCTCAATATATTGGTGTCATTTTAATCATTTTTTGATGACAACACAAACACTTCAATATTACTGCCTCAATTTTCACAGTCAAAAAGTTTTAAAATTTGAATATAAGGGCGAAAAAAAATATAGACAAAAATAATCTAAGGGAAATTATATTCAACAAGAATAAATAATTCAACATTAAAAACCTTGACGATTAAAAAATATATACTCGTGAATATCTCCATTTGAACAATATGAATATATGAACCCCCCCCCCCCCCCCCCCCCCCCCGATATATACCTGGACTCTTAGAAATATTTGAATGGTTCTGCTACTGAATTTCTATATGTCCTAGGAATACCATTGATTGACAGACCAAACAATGAAGATGTTATAAACTGATCACGGAGTGATTAAGAATACTGGAGACGAATGAGAGAACCTCAGGTCTGGACATCATGTTCAACACTCAGAGTGGATTACTAGAGAGAAATACAAGAATTAAATCCATTTTCATGAAAATTTCTAACGATACAATTAACATACTGGCTATAGACATTAAACTATGATTGCTGTTAACGAACAACCAATATATTGAGAAGAATCAGACAGTTATGCTCTCTAACCATTGTTTATATATCTGATGTAAAATTGATTATTTGTAACAAATATATTTAGAAAACTAAACTCTCGTGAAATAAACGCTCTTTCAGGTTTTCGCTCCATCTTAATAATGTTTTAAAGAGTTATGTCTTAAAATATATTAAAAGTATATTCAAGCACTCTGAATAAAATTATTTATGTAAACACTCGTTGTTATTGTTATCAAATTACCTTACGCGATTTAATAAAAAAATAGAGGCATGAAATAAATGTATGATGGTAGACAAATATGAGAAAACAATAATATAGCATATTTGTTTATCTCTTTTTAGTTATTACTTTTTTGAAAATAGTTTTGCTCAATAATGTTAAAGATTGAAAGTTAAGGTTTCCCTCTGAATATAAGTATAAGTTAAAGCACCAAAAATCAAGTATCAACTACAAAGGGTTTCCAGTTTAAAGAGTCGCACATACAGTGTATTTATACATGGTATTTATAAAATATAAACTGTATGTACACAGGATGAAGGATACAAGCTGTGTAATTGCTGATTGTAATTTATATTGTTTGTTTAGACACACGCAAATAGTTCTGAAACTCCTTTCTTTCAAATAAAATTCAAAATATCATCAGCTCTTGTTCAAAGAGATCTTGTAACTCATAATTCATAATATATTGGACGATGTATCATGTGAGAAAACAAAATAATATCACAAAAATGGAGAAAGAGATAAATCTTCCCTCAAAGAGAGTTCCATTTATGTCAAAAAAGTATTCTTATCAAAATAGTTTGCCGCCATATAAAATTTTGAATATATTCTTTTATGTTAGGCGTATAAAGATTTGCATATAAAATATAAAATCATTATGACCCTCGATTTAGTGTGATAATCTTTCCAAACATGTATAAAACGCAAGAAAGAGCTATTGTAAACTATCCATATAGTGCATTTAGACCTATTTTAACTTCATTGAATCCTTTCTTTGGAAAATTTAGGATTTTGTAGATTTATTTATTATCCTTTTAAGTTATTCAAAAGTTTTGATATATATAAATTTCTAAATATATATTTATAAATTCAATCATAAAAAAGGGTGTTGATAGAATTCTATACATCAATTCTCAAGAAACTCGTTTCGAATCAAAAGTGCGACCAAGTTTTGGCCGAATTCGGCGGGAAACAGATAAGTAAATATTTTGTGAGGATCTTGAGATAAATATCTTCACATTTCTCGTAGATTTTGATGTCGAAAATCAATAGAGATCAATGTCAAAGAAAACGATGGAATTGTGTCACTCACTTTTAAGGCAATTGCCCATTTCTTCGCTTTTAGTCGCTTTGATTCGCTTAGATTAGCTTTGATTCGCTTTGGTTCGCTTTAGATCGATTGGATACGCTTTGCTCGAGTTGTTAGCAACAATTGGTAACAAGTAGAGTTGGGGACCTTTGGCTACAATGGACTAACTTAGTGGACTTTAGACATGGACAATTTTATTCTCTTTACTGTACCATCCTTAGAGTTCTTTAATGTCATCATTAGCCCTGGATTGACCAATGATATAATGTCAAGGACCAAGTATTACTGGCCACGATGTCCACATAGCCAGGACATATATCCTTCTATGATGGCAACACATGTGATGTCAGAGACCAAGTATTACTGGACACGATGTCCACATAGCCAGTACATGAATCCCTCTATGATGACAACACATGAGATGTCAGAGACCAAGTATTACTAGCCACGATGTCCACATAGCCAGGAAATGAATCCCTCTATGATGAGGACACATGAGATATCAGAGATCAAGTATTACTGGACACGATGTCCACATAGCCAGTACATGAATCCCTTTATGATGACAACACATGTGATGTCAGAGACCAAGTATTACTGGCCACGATGTCCACATAGCCAGGACATGAATCCCTCTATAATGACAACACATGAGATGTCAGAGACCAAGTATTACTGGACAAGATGTCCACATAGCCAGGACATGAATCCCTCTATAATGACAACACATGAGATGTCAGAGACCAAGTATTACTGGACAAGATGTCCACATAGCCAGGACATGAATCCCTCTATAATGACAACACATGAGATGTCAGAGACCAAGTATTACTGGACACGATGTCCACATAGCCAGTACATGAATCCCTCTATGATGACAACACATGTGATGTCAGAGACCAAGTATTACTGGACAAGATGTCCACATAGCCAGGACATGAATCCCTCTATAATGACAACACATGAGATGTCAGAGACCAAGTATTACTGGACACGATGTCCACATAGCCAGTACATGAATCCCTTTATGATGACAACACATGTGATGTCAGAGACCAAGTATTACTGGCCACGATGTCCACATAGCCAGGACATGAATCCCTCTATAATGACAACACATGAGATGTCAGAGACCAAGTATTACTGGACAAGATGTCCACATAGCCAGGACATGAATCCCTCTATAATGACAACACATGAGATGTCAGAGACCAAGTATTACTGGACAAGATGTCCACATAGCCAGGACATGAATCCCTCTATAATGACAACACATGAGATGTCAGAGACCAAGTATTACTGGACACGATGTCCACATAGCCAGTACATGAATCCCTCTATGATGACAACACATGTGATGTCAGAGACCAAGTATTACTGGACAAGATGTCCACATAGCCAGTACATAGATCCCTCTATGATGACAACACATCGACGTAGCCAGAACATAAATCCCTCTGAGATGGTAAAACATGTGAATTTATTCACGTGCCCTCGCTACAAAGAGATGAAATCTTCTCATTAGATCACTCCACTAAAAATAATAATTTACTATATATTAAGGTGTCTTCGATAATATTATTCAATTATAATTCAAGTTTTTGGAAATTCTAGCCCTTTTGATTTTGGCTCATGGCGCATTGAAGGAGGTTATCAGAACAGTTGTGATTTTTTTCTTAAACTTACGAAACATCATCAAATAAAATCAGAAAATTCTGTTGTATTAACTGAATAAATGCTACTGGTGGAAATCCTATTTATTGAACTTTTCAATTTGAAGCGATTGAAATAAAATCTCGGTTGGTTGGAACCTCTTAATTCCTTCTGAAAACATCTCGCACCTACACGATTCTCCCAAATGAGGTTTTCTCTACAGGTAAAATGAAAATAATAATAAGTGTACATGGATTCCAGGATTCCACGAATTACATCACAATCTCTGCTGTGGACTGGAAAGATGTCGTGTGAAGTATTTCCGCTCTCTGGTATATAAAACTAGCCGAATGACCCGGGCAACGCCCGTGTTTTGCCCGATTGAATGGTTTTATTCAAATACTATTTGTTACAATTATAAATTGGCGCCTTAAATAAATGCATATATTATTTAATAACTATAGCCTATGTGCTTTATCTGTCTATGTACTGTTGGCTTCCGTAGGCGTCTCATACTGGGAAAAAGAAAAAGAGGATTCCATTTAGTTATTTACTAATATATGCATTTATTTAAGGAGCGACCCGCTCCAACACAAAACGAAACAGAGTGGGGGGAGGCATGATGGGGGGGGGGGGGGGGGAAGGTGGCGTGATCGTAGCCAACCAATAGGAGGGCGCCATTCCAAAAAAAAAAAAGCAAACGGTGACAGAGATAGATTAGGAGATGATGAATGACGCTCGTAACTGTATATAGAATACTTCTAGGTTTAGTTTTATTATAACAGGAACCCCAATTATATGAAGCTTCTTTTAGCCTAATATTCCTAAATCACTGATTTTTTATCAATTCAAAACATTTTATGAGAATTTATATCATAATAAAATGCTCAATATATCATTAAGAACTTATATAGAGAATGTATACAATTCACAAATAAAAACGACGAACTCTATGATCCCAATATTACCATGTTCATATATAAAATTATTCTAGATTTACTTGTATTTTAGTGAAACCCCATTTATATGAAGCTTCTTTTAAAAATTAATTATTCCTAAATC
>CP092865.1:169045588-169140956 GCA_030710605.1 Cordylochernes scorpioides | reverse complement strand
ATTTTATAACATCTTCATTGTTTGGTCTGTCAATCCATGGTATTCCTAGCACATATAGATATTCTGTAACATCTGAGATATTCACGAGTATATATTTTTTAATCGTCAAGGTTTTTAATGTTAAATTATTTATTCTTGTTGAATATCATTTCCCTTAGATTATTTTTGTCTATATGTTTTCTTCGCCCTTATTATAAATTTTTAAAACTTTTGACTGTGAATATTTGCGCAGTAATATTGAAGTGTTTTTGTTGTCATCAAAAAAATGATTAAATTGACACCAATATATTGAGGGTTCGAGTAGGTGTAATTTATCAATCTAGTCACTTTTTAAAAGTATTGGTTCGAATAGATGGCAGTTATTTTTTAAGCTGGATCTGTTTGATATGTAGGGATTGTCCCATACTGTCTTACAGGATGATCACTCATTGTCTTACAGGTTTGCCACACACTAGTCTTTGAGCATGATCACTCATTGTCTTATAGGGTGGTCACCGATTGTCGTATAGGATGGAAACTGATTGTCTTACTGGATGGACACTCAATGTCTTAAAGGTTTGCCAAACACTTGTCTTTAAGGATGATTACTGATTGCCTTACAGGATGTTCACTGAGTGTTTTACAGGATGGTTACTCATTGTTTTACAGGATGTTACTTATATAGATATCTGTTACCTTTAATGCTTGTGTTCTGAATATTTTAATCTAGTCTATAAGACCATGATGGTATGACTGGTGAAGGTGTTTACTTTGACTTTTAAGTTATGAACAATATCACACTCGTGGTACTAGAAGTTTGTACTTGTCCATAGCTATCGTATTCAAGGATGAAGTTATCTTGGACAGGAACCTATCTCCTACAGACTCTGTAGAGCTACATTCTGATATGTGTGCAGGACCCCCTCCAGAGGAGGGGCCGCGGAAGACGGTGAGGTTCGCCATGCTGGCCGAGGTGGAGGTGTACGATAAACGTATGCCTCCCCTCTTCCACCGCGTGGCCCGCGGCCAACAAGTAAGTTCCCCCACTGATATTTCTGTGGACATTGTGACAATGATGGCGTGTGGTTACAGTTTGTTCGCCAAGGGCCGGAGACCACTGCGGCCAGGAGATTCTGGTGAGTGCATTTATTCACCTCGTTTATAATGGGCTTTTATAGAACTGCGAATCTCAATTTCATTTTGTGTTTCTGAATTATATAAATACCACCTCTTAGGTTAAATTCAGTTTTTTAATTGCTTAAATGGAGCTGTGTGACGCTGATCATATCCAATTCCAAAAATTCTCAAGTATATATAAAGTTTTTATCTTCTTTCAGTTAACTAGCAGGATAGGAAGTGCATTACCTTTCAGCTTCGATAAAAATAAAATGGATGAAATGTGCTGCTTTGAATGCCCTTGATTCACATTCTGAACTTTCGTTCCATAGCATGAGATTTCTTACTTATTGGAAAGTAAATAAATTATTAATAGCAATAAGTAAATATATGTAAATAAGTTTTATATTATGTTAAAATATACCTCTACATATAAGACAATGTTCCACCCACCAACCAAGTACTATATGTGCAGGCCGCCCCTGTGGCTCATCAAGTGGCGCCAGCGCCGGCGGTCCCAAGAGCGGGAGCGACGTAAGTACTTCAGACTTTAACTACTTAAGATTATAAGGTTTATATTCACCTCATCAGTTAACTTGTTTAGAAACGGCTAATATTTCTCTAGTGGATATGACACAGCCGGAATCTGGTAGTAATTTACATGTATGTAATGTTCTCTGTGTTCTTCCAGGGAGGCGTCGTTGAACACCCTCCAAGAAGCTTGGCCAGCGCCGCTACTGTGTCCCCAGAGGCGAGAGCGGCGCTTCAACCGGTCCATCGTGCGGCCACTCAAGGCGACGGGACCTAAAACGGCAAAGAGCCACGCAAATGGCAAGCGCCGCAGCTGTAGCCCCAGAGGCGAGAGCGGCGCAACATCGGGTCCACTGTGCAGCCAATCAAGGCGACGGGACCTGTGGTGGTGGGGAGCCACGAGCATTACCAGCGCCGCAGCTGTAGCCCCAGAGGCGAGAGCGGCGCAACATCGGGTCCACTGTGCAGCCAATCAAGGCGACGGGACCTGTGGTGGCGGGGAGCCACGAGCATTACCAGCGCCGCAGCTGTAGTCCCAGAGGCGAGAGCGGCGCAACATCGGGTCCACTGTGCAGCCAATCAAGGCGACGGGACCTGTGGTGGTGGGGAGCCACGAGCATCACCAGCGCCGCAGCTGTAGCTCCAGAAGCGAGAGCGGCGCAAAAACCGGTCCACTGTGCGGCCAATCAAGGCGACGGGACCTGTGGTGGTGGGGAGCCACGAGCATTACCAGGGCCGCAGCTGTAGCCCCAGAGGCGAGAGCGGCGCAACATCGGGTCCACTGTGCAGCCAATCAAGGCGACGGGACCTGTGGTGGTGGGGAGCCACGAGCATTACCAGCACCGCAGCTCTAGCCCCAGAGGCGAGTGCGACGCAACAACCGGTCCACTGTGCGGCCACTCAAGGCGACGGGACCTAAGACGGCGAAGAGCCACGAGCATGACCAGCGCCGCAACTGTGGCCCCAGAGGCGAGAGCGGCGTGACAACCGGTCCACTGTGCGGCCACTCAAGGCGACGGGACCAAATATCTAATGCTCTCAATAAATTTTAAAATAAAATAAATCATTTCATTTGAATGATAACTCTATCAACATTATCATTTTTCTTCTCAACTTTCTTTATAAACACTGGATTCTTTCAGAAATTATTCATAAAAAATTAGATTTTAGTCATTTGTTAAAAATCTTATACTCGAATAAATCTGGCAAAGTAATAAAAAATAGAGTCAACGCCTCTACTACAGCTATATATATATTTTTGTAACATTCCAATATCCCAAATATTAGATACGAACGACAATATAAATTTTAATAAAACTGGTGTTTCCACTCAAAATGGTCTGCTGAGGCTCAACTTTTTCTATTTGAAACCATCTAATTTATTCATCCCCACATCCATTTTTACTCAACACATCGTTATAAGGTTCATCTTTGTATATATTTGTGTGGTGATTAAGAGAAAAAAATAAAGTTGGAAACAATGTCCTTAGGAAGAAGTAGTTGGGATGTGCCTGCTAGGAGTAGCCTAATGGTAGAATGTTCAGTATATCTCAATCTTCCGTTGTAACCGCGTCGGTCAGATCTACTTCCTGAGCATTTGAATCTGGGATTTCTATTGCCATCACAGAAGTAACGGAATGTTTAATTGTATGATGAATTTAACGGCCTTTGTGTATAAAGGAAAGATATAGTGTCAGAGAACGTGGTCTGATTGGACTCAACCTTTTCTATTTGAAACCATCTCTTTTATTCATCTTCACACAATTTATTTCTATTCAATACTTCATTATAAGGTACACAAACGGTTTCTCTGTGTTTGATTCTTAAAATATATGACTCATAAATAAAAGTAAATTTCTATATAGATTGTGGTTTATGTGGGGCGAAAATCCTATATATTTTCATTAAAAGAATATATTTCATTCATTTTTATCCAACAAGAAGAATGTTATTAAAGTATTTTGATATATGTGAATATATAACTCGAAATTTGATCAGCCTATTTTAAATTCGAAAAAAAAAGGTTCTACATATTGTTGCACCAGGTTGCGGCTTGGCAGACTCTTCAGCCTTGATTCTCTCCTGTGCTGGGTCTTGCATCTTACCAGAGCGTGTTTCAACCATCCTACAAATTTATAAAAGGGAATAATGAGATAAGTCTACTTTATGTAGCCACCAGAATCATTTATTTATTTTCTCACATCAAAGAGAGCAGTGAAGTCACGTGTACCTAAATACAAATGATGACAATCTAAATAATCTGTGTTTTAAATAAATATCATAGAATATAAAAATAAATAAATATATAATTTAAATTTCAAATATATTAAAAATAATATAAGAAATACGCCATTAATCATGATGTAACACTTCCCCCTCTCCAGAGGTCGTCACGTCCTCGTGAGTTACCTCATCAATTCTCTCAAAATAGGGTTTGAGTCTTGAGACATGGACAATCAATGGGTCTTGGCCAGGATTGGGAGTGTAAGATCGTCTAGGGGCAGATACCTGGGGCAGAGGCTTGTTCTGGTAATACCTCGGAGTGGGGGCCTGGGGCTTGGAGGTGTTCTGGTAGTACCTCGGAGCGGGGGCCTGGGGCTTGGAGGTGTTCTGATATGGTCTTCTGAACGACGTAGCATTCTTCCATTGCTCTTGATGATGGGGACGAGGAGAGCGTGGTCCATTATAAAGAGCTTTTGATTTTTCTGCACGTTCTTGGTAATTCTTTTCGAACAAATCCAGCTTTTTACAAATTTCTAGAAGTTCATTGGTATTTTTAGGAGGGTTTAGGTGAAGGGCAAAAGAGAATTCTTTCTTTAACCCTCCAATAACCCAGTTTATTTTAGTCTCTTCTTCCATTTGGGGGTCGACCTTGTTGCACAGTACGAGGATATCCTCTGCGAACCTGATTGCAGGTTCATTCCACTGTTGTATCCTGTTTAATCTCATCCTCATTTCTTCTTTGTTGGCGTCTGAGGCAAAATCCTCAATTAGGCGGCTCTTGAAATTTTCCCAGCTGGTGAAACTTACTTTGTGTAGGTTCAGCCAGGTTTTGGCGCTACCAATCATATTCATGGCAGCATAACGGGAGATAATGTAGTCTGCCCAATGGTACAGGAAGCCAATTTCTTCAAGAGATTCAATCCATGGGCGAGGGTCTTCTGTTCCATCATACTTGGGGATGTCGATGTTGGGATTCAGGACAACTGGGTCGGAACTAGCATCTCTACCAATTGTTGCACCAGGTTGCGGCTTGGCAGACTCTTCAGCCTTGATTCTCTCCTGTGCTGGGTCTTGAATCTTACCAGAGCGTGTTTCAACCATCCTACAAATTTATAAAAGGGAATAATGAGATAAGTCTACTTTATGTAGCCACCAGAATCATTTATTTATTTTCTCACATCAAAGAGAGCAGTGAAGTCACGTGTACCTAAATACAAATGATGACAATATAAATAATCTGTGTTTTAAATAAATATCATAGAATATAAAAATAAATAAATATATAATTTAAATTTCAAATATATTAAAAATAATATAAGAAATACGCCATTAATCATGATGTAACAATATTCAGGTGAATTTTATTTGGAGAAATCTCGGGGATACAATGCTTCGTCTAATGAAGAACACAAATTAACACAAAACAAGAGCACGCCATCTATACATATAAAATTAAAGGATTTAAAAGCACGAATGTTTCTTTTATACATAATAAAAACTTCAAAACACAAAGGAGGACTCAAGACTCCAATAAGAGATGACAAAGAATAACTCCAGACTCTAACAAGAGACGGCAAAGGAAAACTCAAGACACCAATAAGAGACGACAAAAGAGGATTCCAGACTCCAATAAGAGATACAAAAGAGGACTCCAGACTTCAAAAAAAGATTATAAAGGAGGGTCTCCAGACTCTAATAAAAAAAGACAAAACATAACTACAAATTCCAGTAAAAGAGGACAAAGGAGAAATCAAGACTCCAATAATAGATGAGAAAAAAGGAATCCAGACTCTAATAAGAGAGAACAAAGGAGGACTACAGATTCAAATGAGAGATGACAAAGGAGGACTGGAGATCCCAATAAGAGATAACAAAGGCGGACTCCAGACTCCAGTAAGAGATGACAAAGGAGGACTCCAGACATCGATAAAAGATGAAAAAGGATGACTCCAGACTCTAACAAGAGACAGCAAAGGAAAACTCAAGACACCAATAAGAAACGACAAAGGAGGATTCCAGACTTCAAAAAGAGATTATGTAGGAGGACTCTAGACTCCAATTAGAGAGGACAAAACATTATTCCAGATTCCAGTAAAAGAGGACAAAGGAGAGCTTTGATACCAATAATAGATGATAAAGGAGAATTTCAGACTCCAATATGAGAAGACAAAGGAGGACTCCAGACTCCAATAAAATATGACAAAGGAGGACTCCAGATTTCAGTAAGAAAGGATAAAGGAGTCCAGCCTCCAAAAAGAGATGACAAAGAAGGATTACAGACTCCAATTAGAAAAGACAAAGGGGGACTCCGGATTCAAATGAGAGATGACAAAGGAGGACTGGAGATCCCGATAAGAGATAACAAAGGCAGACTCCAGACTCCAGTAAGAGATGACAAAGGAGGACTCCAGAATCCGATTAGTGATGACAAAGGAGGACTCGAGACTCTACAAGAGATGACAAAGGAGGACTTGAGAACCCAATAAGATATAGCAAAGGTGGAATCCATTCCAATAAAAGTTGACAAAGGAGGACTCCAGACTCAAATAAGCGATGGCAAAGGAAAACTCCGACTTCACAATAGATGCTTAAGGAGGAATCCAGAACCCAATAAGATATAGATAAGTAGGACTCCAGACCAAAAAATAAAATGTAAAAGGAGGACTCCAGACTCCAATGAAATGATGACAAAGGAGACTTCAGATTCCAAAATGAGATGATAAAGTGGGACTCCAGACTGAAATAAAAGATGATAAAGAGGAACTCCAGTCTACAATAAGAGATGACAAAGGAGGGCTCCAGATTCCACAAAATGAAAATGGGGACTCCAGACTCTATTATGAGATGATAATGGAGGACACTAGACTCGAGTGATATTAAACATAGGAGAATTCCAGTCTCCAATAGGAGATGAGGAAGACTCCAAACTCTATTAAGAGAACACATGGGAAAACTTAAGACTCCAATACGAGAAGGACAATGGAGAACTCCAGTCTACAATAAAGGATGACAAAGTAGGACTCCAGTTTACAATAAGAGATGACAAAGGATGACACAAGTCTACAATAAGAGATGACAAAGGAGGATTACAGACTCCAATAAGAAAAGACAAAGGGGAACTCCGGATTCAAATGAGAGATGACAAAGGCGGACTGGAGATCCAGATAAGAGATAACTAAGGCAGACTCCAGACTCCAGTAAGAGATGACAATGGAATATCCAGAATCCGATTAGAGATGACAAAGGAGGACTCGAGACTCTACAAGAGATGACAAAGGAGGACTTGAGAACCCAATAAGATATAGCAAAGGTGGAATCCACTCCAATAAAAGTTGACAAAGGAGGAATCCACTCCAATAAAAGTTGACAAAGGAGGACTCCAGACTCAAATAAGCGATGACAAAGGAAAACTCCGACTTCACAATAGATGCTTAAGGAAGAATCCTGAACCCAATAAGATATAGATAAGTAGGACTCCAGACAAAAAAAAATGTAAAAGGAGGACTCCAGACTCCAATAAAATGATGACAAAGGAGTCTTCAGATTCCAAAATGAGATGATAAAGTGGGACTCCAGACTGAAATAAAAGATTATAAAAAGAACTCCAGACTCTATTAAGAGATGACAAAGGAGGACACTAGACTCGAGTGATATTAAACATAGGAGAATTCCAGTCTCCAATAGGAGATGAGGAAGACTCCAAACTCTATTAAGAAAACACAAGGGAAAACTAAAGACTCCAATAAGAAAAAGACAATGGAGAACTTCAGTCTACAATAAAGGATGACAAAGTAGGACTCCAGACTACAGTAAGAGATTACAAAGGAAGACATAAGTCTACAATAGGAGATGACAAAAGAGGACTCCAGTTTACAATAAGAGATGACAAAGGAGGACTCCAGTCTACAATAAGAGATGACAAAGGAGAATTCCAGTCTACAATGTGAGATGACAAAGGAGGACTCCAGTCTACAATAAGAGATGTCAAATATATATATATTGCGTATGATATTGTTTTTTACAGCACAATACAACAATGTTGGCAAGTTTCTCTAGAGTGGAATGTCGAGGTGACGAATCCACTCCAGGGCCTCCTCTGTGCACCGGTGGGATATCCCCAAGTGTTCCCTGGAAGAATCTTCGAGGACAGTCCCTTAGGATATGGTGCATTGTTTGTATTTGTCTACAGTCGCAGTTCTGGTCTGGACTCATGTTCCACTTATTTAGTAGGTAGTTGCATCTACCAGTAGAGGTCCTGATTCTATTGAGGGTTGACCAGGTCCTCCTAGGTAGGTTGTAGCCGGGAGGTTTGGTGTTAGGATCCTCCACCAGGTCTTTGTTGGCGATGGCAAGATTGCTCCATCGGTTTCTCCACTCTTCTTTAAGATCTACATTTTCATCGGCCACCCATGCAGGATTCCTTGATATTAGTCGAGTTGGGGGAGGAATTTCGAGAACAGTGTTGATTGGAAGCTTAGTGTTAGCTTTAATTTTACTGAGAAGGTTGGAGGTAGATTTCTTTCTTCTGAGGTCAGGAGGTGCTATGTTAGAGAGATATGGGAGCCAGTCTATAGGGGTAGGTCTCATGTTTCCCGTTATTAATCTCATAGTTTGGTTAAGTTGAGCATCTATGCTGTCTGTATGGGAGCTTCTTTCCCACACAGGGGCGCAGTACTCCGCAACTGAGTATACTAAGGCGAGGGCAGTCGTGCGTAGAGAGATGTCAAATGAGCGAAGAGAAAGACTCGAACTAACTGCACTCGCTGGGACAGCGACCTATAAAAGGACTGAGACCTCCGGGATAGCGAAATATAAAGAGGTGACTCTCAAATATTTGACCCTTCTATTTTTTTGGTGTGATCTTTTCCTCTGTCGCTATTTGAGATCTGTCATTCTTTATTGATATGAAAATGGTAATTTTGGGATTATAAAGAACGTATTTTTTATTTGTAAATTGGAATAATTCTCTATATAAGTTCTAAATGATATATTGAGCATTGTAATATAATATATTTTTTCATTATATGGTATGAATCAATCGAAAAAAATTGTGATTTAGGAATATTATGTTAAAAGAAGCTTCATATAAATGGAGTTCCGATTATGATAAAACTAACCTAGAAATATTTTTTATACCAGAGAGCGGAAATACTTTACACGATATTTTTCCAGTCCACAGCAGAGATTGTGATGTAATTCATGGAATCCTGGAATACGCGTACACTGATTATTCGTTTCATTTCAACCTGTAGTGAAAATCTCATTTGGGAGAAACGTGTAGGTGCGAGATGTTTTCAGAAAGAATTAAGAGGTTCCAACCAACCGAGATTTTATTTCATCCACTTCAAATTGAAAAATCCAATAAATAGGATTTCCATTAGTAGCATTCATTCAGCTAATACAACAGAATTTTCTGATTTTATTTGATTTTTTTGTAAGTTTAAGAGAAAAATCACAACCGTTCTGATAACCTCTTTCACTGCCCTATCAGCCAAAATCGAAAAGGTTAGAATTTCCCAAAACTTTAATTATTATTGAATAATATATCATAAAATATGCTTATAATAGATAGTGAATTATTATTTTAAGTGGAGTCATTTAATGAGAAGATTTCATCTCTTTGTAGCAGGGCACGTGAATAAATTCACATGTTTTACCATTGTAACATAAAAAGATTATTATGTTTATTGGTTTTTGACCATGATTATTAATGTTGTGTGATGTATAAAAGGATAGTGTAGAACAAGCGCAGCCATGCTTGTAGTCAATAAAGTATATTACTATTAGACGGTGGTAATTACTAAATAAAGCCTCAACCGCTACATAACATGGTGGCAGCGGAAAAAGAAGAAAAGGCATAAATATTTCGAAGCAAACGAAGTAAAATAAAAGTTTATAACTCTAAAGTAAGTAAATTATTTATTTTTTTTCAATTTTGAAAATATAGATTATAAAAATTTGGAACAATGGATCATTTTAAACCTCCATCTCAATTTGAGTTAACTACAAATAATGCAGAAGCATGGGAAACGTGGAAATTTAAATTTTTATTGTATTCGGACGCCATACAACTAGAAACTAAGCCAGTTAAACAGCAACGCGCCATTTTTTTACATAACATAGGTGATAAGGCTTTAAATATATATAAAACTTTTGGCTTGCAAGAAACATTAACTAACCCTACAATTACTGATATCCTGGAGAAATATGATAACCATTTCAAACCATTTAAAAGTGTTATTTATAGAAGATATAATTTTTTTTCGGAAGTTCAAGAAAAAAAATCAATCGTTTGATGACTTTGTCACAAAAGTAAAAAATAAAGCTGTAGATTGTGATTTTGGAGATCTTACAGAATCATTAATTAGAGATAGAATAGTTCTAAGAGTACTGGACAAAAATCTAACGGAAAGGTATCTTCAAGATCCTGATTTGACTTTATCAAAAGCAATAGCCCTAGGACGAGCTGCAGAATCATCCAGGACACAATTAAGGGAAATAAAGGAGGAAGTAACTGTGAATAAGCTATCTAGTTATAAAGAAACATCTAGTAATAGAAATACAGAGCATAAATTTGCAAAGAAAAATCATAAATTTTTCAAGGCTTGTGGAAAATGTGCCTCAAAACACAATTATGGTAATTGCCCAGCATACGGTAAACAATGCAATAAATGCAATAAACCGAATCATTATGCAAAATGCTGTAAAAATAAAATAGTACATGACATAGCTGAAAATGATATATACATGCAAGTACTTTCGGTTGATAATATATTAAAAGATGGTTTGTTTGAAACCATCTATATACAAGGGCACCCTATAAACTTTAAAATTGATACCGGTGCAGACGTAAACATATTACCATTAGCATCACTAAAATTTCTGCAAGGAAAATATGTGATCACACCAACAAATAAAAATATATTTACCTACACTAAAGAAAGAATACCAATAGTGGGCGAGGTAGAACTGGAATGCCAATTCCAAAGTAAAAATATTAACTCGAAATTTTTTGTGGTTAAATGTCAGACTGTACCAATTTTGGGATTAAAAGATTGTTCTAGATTTGAATTAATCAAAAAAGTTAATTCCCTCCATCAATGCATAAATAATATCTCGTCTGAGGTTATTTTAAATAAATACAACGATGTTTTTGAAGGAGTTGGACTTCTTAAAAATAAACAATCTATCCTTATTAAGAAGGAAGCCATTCCCCAGGTATATACAGCAAGAAGACTCCCCTTGGCCTTGAGAGAGCCAGTTAGAGAGGAACTTGAAAAAATGAGTTAATTAGGTGTCATAAAGAAAATAAATAAACCTACTGAATGGAGTCATCCTATGGTAGTAGTTAAAAAACCGAATGGAGATGTACGGATATGCATCGATCCAAGAAAACTCAATTATTGGATAAAAAGAGAGAGATACATGATGCCTTCCCCAGAGGAAGTTCTAGCTTTGATTCCAAAGGCAAACATATATACCGTCCTTGATGCAAAATATGCATTTTGGCAGATACCCTTAACTGATGAAGCATCACTATTAACCACAATGTCTACACCATATGGGATATATTGTTACACAAGGATGCCGTATGGATTGAGTTCCGCTCCTGAAATTTTTCAAAGAATAATACATCAATTATATTTGGGTGTGCCAAATGTTGTTACCTATATGGACGATGTACTCATATATAGTGACAGTGAGACTGAGCATCTAAAAATACTAGAACAGGTATTGAAGATTGCCAGAGAAAATGGACTGAAATTTGATAAGACCAAAACGCAGCTAATGCAACCATCTGTGAGATACCTGGGACACATAGTTTCAACGGAAGGAATTTGTCACCAAGATTACAACGCTTAGTACTGCAACTACAGCATTATGACTTTGATCTTAAATATATACCTGGAAAAAAATATATACAGCTGATGCGTTATCAAGGGACTACATAGCTAATGATTTATTCATAACCCCAGAGATAGAAATATCTCAAAATAACCAAGTTCTTATGGTTTCTTATTCTAATAACCGTCACCAAGATCTTGTTGAAGCAACTAATAACGACCCTGTACTGCAAGAGGTTAAAAATTATATTGAAAATGGATGGCCAATCCATAAGAAAACTATAAATCCCCTCGTCAAGCCATTTTGGGATATAAAAGAAGAACTATTCGAGTGGGAAGGTCTATTGTGCAGAGGCGTCAAATTAGTAATCCCCGAAAAGAGGAGAAATCACATATTGAGCCTACTTCACAAGGCTCATAGAGGAATTAACTCGACATTATCCTTGGCAAGAAGTACATTCTATTGGCCAGGAATGTGTCAAGAAGTGGAAGAATTTGTAAAGAAATGTCAAATATGTCAAAAATATTCTCGGAATAACACTAAAGAACCTCTTAAACCTCATGAAACCGGCAATTATCCATTTCCAAAAATCGGAGTTGATTAATTTGAAATAGAAGGAAGGAAATACTTAGGAATTGTAGATTATTACACCAAGTATCCGGAAGTGTTTGAACTCAGGTCAACAAAAGCAGAAATGGCTATAGAGAAGCTCAAAGAAGTTTTCGCTAGATTTGGAGTCTCCGAGATCATGATGACTGACAATGGACCGCCCTTCCAATCCACAGAGATGATGGAGTTCGCCAAAGAATGGAATGTGACTCACACAACCTCGAGCCCCAGATTCCCACAGTCCAATGGCATGATCGAACGAACTATCCAGACTTTAAAGAGTACCATCATCAAATGTCAACAAAGTAAACAGGATATATATCAGGCACTACTACTTCTAAGAAACACAGAGCATAACTCATTGCCTTCTCCAGCTGTGATGTTGTATGGGAGAAAGCAGAGACTCTTTTTGCCTATGAAGACAACACCGATGAACGAGAGCAGAATTTGCGAAGATTCCATCAGGAAACAGCATGAAGATAACCAGAGCAGAATGAAGTTTTATTTTAATCGACACGCAAGGGATCTCCCTTCATTGGAGAACGGCCAGACTGTGTTGGTTAGAAAAGAGAAGCAATGGTCCCCGGCTAAAGTTATAGCCCCTGAAGTTCACCCCCGATCTTATCTTCTAGAGGACACCAAAGGATCAGTTCTTAGAAGAAATCGACGAGATCTACGTCCAGCTGATACCTTATCAGGACCAACGGAGAAAGAAAGTCCTCCAGAAAAGCAAGAACAACTTGACCCTCAACCATCTACATCTTCCCAGAGCGAGGAGACTTCAGCCACAACTAGAACCAGATGCGGAAGACTAGTTAAACCCCCAGTGAGGTTGAATCTTTAAGGAAAAGAGGAAGAGGGGAGAAAGGGAAAGAAAAAAAGAAAAAAAGAAAAAAAAGACGTGTAACATAAAAATATTATTATGTTTATTGGTTTTTGACCATGATTATTAATGTTGTGATGTATAAAAGGATAGTGTAGAACAAGCGCAGCCATGCTTGTAGTCAATAAAGTATATTACTATTAGACGATGGTAATTACTAAATAAAGCCTCAACCGCTACATAACAACCATCTCAGAGGGATTCAGGTTCTGGCTACGTCGAGATTTTGGCCTAAATTACTCGATCTCTGACATCTCATGTGTTGTCATCATAGAGGGATTCATGTACTGGCTATGTGGACATCGTGTCCAGTAATACTTGGTCTCTGACATCACATGTGTTGTCATTATAGAGGGATTCATGTCCTGGCTATGTGGAGATCGTGTCCAGTAATACTTGGTCTCTGACATCACATGTGTTGTCATCATAGAGGGATTCATGTCCTGGCTATGTGGACATCGTGTCCAGTAATACTTGGTCTCTGACATCACATGTGTTGTCATCATAGAGGGATTCATGTACTGGCTATGTGGACATCGTGTCCAGTAATACTTGATCTCTGACATCACATGTGTTGTCATCATAGAGGGATTCATGTCCTGGCGAGGTGGTCATCGTGTCCAGTAATACTTGATCTCTGACATCACATGTGTTGTCATCATAGAGGGATTCATGTCCTGGCTATGTGGACATCGTGGTAAGTAATACTTGGTCTCTGACATCACATGTGTTGTCATCATAGAGGGATTCATGTACTGGCTATGTGGACATCCTGTCAAGAAATACTTGGTCTCTGAAATCACATGTGTTGTCATCATAGAGGGATTCATATCCTGGCTATGTGGACATCGTGTCCAGCAATACTTGGTCTCTATCATCACATGTGTTGTTATCATAGAGGGATTCATGTCCTGGCTATGTGGACATCGTGTCCAGTTATACTTGGTCTCTGACATCTCATGTGTTGTCATCATAAAGGGATGCATGTCCTGGCTATGTGGACATCGTGTCCAGTAATACTTGGTCTCTGAGATCACATGTGTTGTCATCATAGAGGGATTCATGTCCTGGCTATGTGGAGATCGTGTCCAGTAATACTTGGTCGCTGACATCACATGTGTTATCATCATAGAGGGATTCATGTACTGGCTATGTGGACATCGTGTCCAGTAATACTTGGTCTCTGACATCACATGTGTTGTCATCATAGAGGGATTCATGTCCTGGCTATGTGGAGATCGTGGCCAGTAATACTTGATCACTGACATCACATGTGTTGTCATCATATAGGGATTCATGTCCTGGCTATGTGGACATCGTGGTCAGTAATACTTGGTCCCCTGACATTACATCATTGGTCAATCCAGGACTGAAGATGACATTAAAGAACTCTAAGGATGGTACAGTAAAGAGAATAAAATTGTCCATGTCCAAGATCCACTAAGTTAGTCCATTGTAGCCAGAAATCCCCAACCCAACTTGTTCCAATTGTTGCTAAGAACTCGAGCAAAGCGCATCCAATCGATCTAAAGCGAACCAAAGCTAATCAAAGCTAATCTAAGCGAATCAAAGCGACTAAAAGCGAAGAAATGGGCAATTGCCTAAAAAGTGAGTGTCAACATTCCATCGTTATGTCTGACATTGATCTCTATTGATTTTCGACAACAAAATCTAGGAGAAATGTGAAGATATTTATTTCAAGAACCCACAAAATATTTAATTATATGTTTCCCGCCAATATCGGCTAAGACATGGTCGCAATTTTGATTCGAAAGGAGTTTCTTGAGAATTGATGTATAGAATTCTATCAACACCCTTCTTTATGATTAAATTATAAATATATTTTAGAAATTATTATAAATCAAAACTTTTGAAATAACTTAAAAGGATAATAAATAAAATACAAAATCCTAAATTTTCCAAAGAAAGGATTCAATGAAGTTAAAATAGGTTCAAATGCACTATATGGATAGTTTACAATAGCTCTTTCTTGCGTTTTATGCATGTTTGGAAAGGTTATCACGCTAAATCGAGAGTCATAATGATTTTATATTTTATACGCCTAACATAAAAGAATATATTCAAATTTTATATGGCGGCAAACTATTTTGATAAGAATACTTTTTTGACATAAATGGAACTCTCTTTGAGGTAGGATTTATCTCTTTCTCCATTTTTGTGATATTATTTTGTATTCTCACATGATACATCGTCCAATATATAATGAATTATGAGTTACAAGATCTCTTTGAACAAGAGCTGATGATATTTTGAATTTTATTTGATAGAAAGGAGTTTCAGAACTATTTGCATGTGTCTAAACAAACAATATAAATATCAATCAGCAATTACACAGCTTGTATCCTTCATCCTGTGTACATTCGGTTTATATTTAATAACTATCATGTATAAATACACTGTATGTGCGACTCTTTAAACTGGAAACCCTCTGTAGTTGATACTTGATTTTTGGTTCTTTATTCTTATATTCAGAGGGAAACCTCACCTTTTTATCTTTAACATTACTGAGCAAAGCTATTTTCAAAAAGGTAAAAACCATAAAGAGATAAATAAATATGCTATATTATCGTTTTCTCATATATGTCTATCATCATACATTTATTTCATCCCTCTATTTTTTTTTATTAAATCGCGTAAAGTAATTTGATAACAATAACTACGAGTGTTTACATAAATAATTTTATTTAGAGTGCTTGAATATACTTTTTAATATATTTTAAGACATAACTCTTTTTAAAACATCATTAAGATGGAGCGAAAACCTAAAAGAGCGTTTATTTCACGAGAGTTTAGTTTTATAAATATATTTGTTAAAATAACCAATTTTACATCAGATATTTCAACAATGATTAGAGAGCATAACTTGTCTGATTCTTCTCAATATATTGGTCGTTCGTTAACAGCAATCATAGTTTCATGTCTATAGCCAGTATTTTAATTGTCTCGTTAGAAATTTTCATGAAATTAATCATGGATTTCATTCTTATAATTCTTTCCAATAATCCACTCTAATCCACTCTGAGTGTTGGAAATGTTGTCCAGACCTACTGGTTTTCTCAATCGTCTCCAGTATTCTTAATCACTCTGTGATCATTTTATAACATCTTCATTGTTTGGTCTGTCAATCCATGGTATTCCTTGCACATATAGAAAATCTATAGTATAACAATTTATATATTTCTAAGATTTCAGGTATATATCGGGTTGTCATATATTCATTTTCTTCAAATGGAGATCATCATCTATATATATAAAAATGAATGTATGTCTGTTTGTTTGTCCTTTATGCCTGACCAAACCACTCATTGGAACGCCATAAACTTTGGGAAGTTTTTTAGTATATTACTGGGAAGGTTTCTAGCAAATAAAATTTTTGAAATAACTTTTCGCTTTAAAATAATCAAGATAAATATTCTAATTTATCTGTTATAATTCAACAATCTGCTCTAAATATTATCATGATGATACGATGATTTTGTAATGTAGAAAATTAGGAAAGACAAAATTCAGGATGACACGGCAATTTATTTGAGACAAGAATAATGATACAATTCCAAGGCAAGATACTATTCCTTTAACTTCCACTTACCGAGGGAACCAATTAATAATAATTTTATTCAACTTATCGAGTATTTTTCAAGGGACCGGGAAAAAATGTTCACTTTATCGAGAGATTTGTTATACAAACCTTTACTCGGGTAAAACCCGGGCAAAGCAAGGTACGTTCATACAAGAATAATGATACAATTCCAAGGCAAGATACTATTCCTTTAACTTCCAATTACCGAGGGAACCAATTAATATTGATTTTATTCAACTTATCGAGTATTTTTCAAGGGACCGGGAAAAAATGTTCACTTTATCGAGAGATTCGTTAGACAAACCTTTACTCGGGTAAAACCCGGGCGAAGCCGGGCGGGTCCGCTAGTAATTATATATTTTTAATCGACAAGGTTTTTAATGTTAAAATATTTTTCCTTTTAAATGTCATTTCCTTTAGAATATTTTTGTCTTTACGTTTCTTCAACCTTATATTCTACTTTTAAAACTCTTTGACTGTGAAAATTGAAGCCTTATTATTAAAGTGTTTGCGTTCTCATAAAAATTGACACGAATATATTGTGGGCTCGAGTTTGTGTAATTTATCTGTTTAGTCATTAATTCCAAGTTTTGGTTCGAAATGATGGCAGTTCAATCTGTTCAATATGAGAGGATTGACAATTTACAATTAAAAACAGTTTATTGACATCTAGTCAACAGTAGGGAAGGAGGTTACAGTTTAAAATATGAGAGGATTGTCATACACTGTTTTACAGAATGGTCACTCTTTGTCTTACAGGATGGTCATTCATTGTCTTAGAGGATGGTCACTCATTGTCTTACAGGATGGTCACTCATTGTCTTACAGGATGGAAACAGATTGTCTTTCAGGATGTTCACTGATTGTCTTGCAGGATGGTAAATTACTGTCTTACAGAATGTTACTCTTAGAGATCTCTATTGTGCATATTTAATGCTTGTGTTCTGAATATTTCAATCTAGTCCATAAGACCATGATGGTATGGCTGGTGAGCTGTTATCTCAAACGCTGAAGTTGTGAACAATTTCAAAGAATGGCAACTCGTGGTTCTACAGGTTTGTACTTGTACATAGCCATAGTATTCAAGGCTGAAGTTGTCTTGGACTGAGGCCTATCTCCTACAAAACATGAAGATCTACAATATGATATTTGTGTACAGGACCCCCTCCAGAGGAGGGGCCGCGAAAGACGGTGAGGTTCGCCATGCTGGCCGAGGTGGAGGTGTATGATAAATATATGCCTCCCCTCTTCCACCACGTGGCCCGCGGCCAACAAGTAAGTTCACCCACTGATATTTCTGTGGACATTGTGGCAATGATGGCGTGTGGTTACAGTTTGTTCGCCAAGGGCCGGAGACCACGGCGGCCAGGAGATTCTGGTGAGTGTACTTATTTATCTCGTTTAGATTGGTCTTTCATAGAACTGCGAGTCTTAATTCCATTTTTGTGTTTATGCATTATTTTAAATGCCATACCCTTCTTTTAGGCATTATTAAGTTTTTGAATTATTTAAATGGAGCTGTATGACGCTATTATATCTAGATCCAAGAACCCCAAGTATATGAAAGTTTTTATCTTCTTTCAATTGATATGTGTGCGAGAAAGGGAATTTTTTTTATAGTTAACTTTCGTTCCCTGGCTTGAGATTTTTTACTTTTAGAAGAGTGAATAAAACTCTATATAGCAATAAGTAAATTAAGGTAAATTAATTTCATATTAAATATTCAATATACTCCTATCCATAAAACAATGTTCAACAACCAATAAAGTACGATATGTGCAGGCCGCCCCTGTGGCTCATCAAGTGGCGCCAGCGCCGGCGGTCCCAGGAGCGGGAGCGACGTAAGTACTGCAGACTTTACATAGTCAGATTCCATTTACATTACAGAACTATATATACATATGTTGGGTGTTTATAATGACCCTTTTGTGTTAATATGGCCCATTCATATATACATATTATAGAGCTTCTGTTTTATATTGGAGACTTCAAAGGTCATGAAAATTAGTTTTGATGATTATTCAGTAAATCTTCATGTCTCTCTAGTTATAATTCAAGAGTATATGATGCGACAACTCTCTCGTCTTTATACTTAATTTCAGATAGCAGCAGACCTAATATTATTTCGAATTTGAAAAAAAAAGTCTATTTGTAAAGGCATTTAAGAGTTTCCTGAAAAATTAAATTTGTTATCTCACGTAGGATTATAAGGTTCATACGCAGCTCATAAATTACCTTGTGTATAATTGTTCTTATATTTCTCTAATGAATGCAACATAGCAAGTATCCTGTAGTAATTTACATGTGTGTGATGTTCACTCTTTTTTCCAGGGAGGCGACGTTAAACGCCCTCCAAGAAGCACGACCAGCGCCGCAGCTGTGGCCCTAGAGGCGAGAGCGGCGCTACAACCGGTCCATTGTGTGGCCGCTCAAGGCGACCAGACCCGTGGTGGCGAAGAGCCACGAGCATGACTAGCGCCGTAGCTGTGGCCCTAGAGGCGAGAGCGGCGCTTCAATCGGTCCATCGTGTGGCCACTCAAGGCGACGGGACCTAGGATGGCGAAGAGTCACGAGCATGACTAGCGCTGAAGCTGTGGCCCCAGAGGCGAGAGCGGCGCTTCAAACGGTCCATCGTGTAGCCACTCAAGGCGACGGGACCAGTGGTGGCGAAGAGCCACGAGCATGACCAGCGCCGTAGCTGTGGCCCCAGAGGCGAGAGCGGCGCTTCAAACCGGTCCAATGTGCAGCCACTCAAGGCGACGGGACCTAGGATGGCGAAGAGCCACGAGCATGACCAGCGCCGTAGCTGTGGCCCTAGAGGCGAGAGCGGCGCTTCAACCGGTCCATCGTGTGGCTACTCAAGGCGACGGGACCTAGGATGTCAAAGAGCCACGAGCATGACCAGCGCCGTAGCTGTGGCCCTAGAGGCGAGAGCGGCGCTTCAACCGGTCCATCGTGTAGCCACTCAAGGCGACGAGACCTAGGATGTCAAAGAGCCACGAGCATGACCAGCGCCGTAGCTGTGGCCCTAGAGGCGAGAGCGGCGCTTCAACCGGTCCATCGTGTACCCACTCAAGGCGACGGGATCTAGGATGTCAAAGAGCCACGAGCATGACCAACGCCCTAGCTGTGGCCCTAGAGACGAGAGCGGCTCTTCAATCGGTCCATCGTGTGGCCACTCAAGGCGACAGGACCAGTGGTGGCGAAGATACACGAGCTTGACCAGCGTTGCAACTGTGGCCCCAGATGCGAAAGCGGCGCTACAACCGGTCCAATGTGCAGCCACTCAAGGCGACGGGACCTAGGATGGCGAAGAACCACGAGCATGAACAGCGCCGTAGCTTTGGCCCTAGAGGCGAGAGCGGCCCTTCAACCGGTCTATCGTGTGGCCACTCAAGGCGACGGGACCAGTGGTGGCGAAGAGCCACGAGCATGACCAGCGCCGTAGCTGTGGCCCTAGAGGCGAGAGCGGCGCTTCAACCGGTCCAATGTGCAGCCACTCGAGGCGACGGGACCTAGGATGGCGAAGAACCACGAGCATGACCAACGCCGTAGCTGTGGCTCTAGAGGCGAGAACGGCTCTTCAATCGGTCCATCGTGTGGCCACTCATGGCGACGGGACCGGTGATGGCGAAGATACACGAGCTTGACCAGCGTTGCAACTGTGGCCCCAGAGGCGAGAGTGGCGCTACAACCGGTCCAATGTGCAGCCACTCAAGGCGAAGGGACCTAGGATGGCGAAGAGCCACGAGCATGACCAGGGCCGTAGCTGTGGCCCCTGAGGCGAGAGCGGTGCTACAACCGGTCCAATGTGCAGCCACTCAAGGCGACGGGACCTAGGATGGCGAAGAACCACGAGCATGACCAGCGCCGTAGCTGTGGCTCTAGAGGCGAGAGCGGCTCTTCAATCGGTCCATCGTGTGGCCACTGATGGCGACGGGACCAGTGATGGAGAAGATACACGAGCTTGACCAGCGTTGCAACTGTGGCCCCAGAGGCGAGAGCGGCGCTACAACCGGTCCAATGTGTAGCCACTCAAGGTGATGGGACCTAGGATGGCGAAGAGCCACGAGCATGACCAGGGCCGTAGCTGTGGCCCCTGAGGCGAGAGCGGTGCTACAACCGGTCCAATGTGCAGCCACTAAAGGCGGCGGGACCTAGGATGGCGAAGAACCACGAGCATGATCAGCGCCGTAGCTGTGGCCCTAGAGGTGAGAGCGGCTCTTCAATCGGTCCATCGTGTGGCCACTCAAGGCGACGGGACCAGTGATGGCGAAGATACACGAGCTTGACCAGCGTTGCAACTGTGGCCCCAGAGGCGAGAGCGGCGCTACAACCGGTCCAATGTGCAGCCACTCAAGGCGATGGGACCTAGGATGGCGAAGAGCCACGAGCATGACCAGGGCCGTAGCTGTGGCCCCTGAGGCGAGAGCGGTGCTTCAACCGGTCCAATGTGCAGCCACTCAAGGCGACTGCTCTAGGTAGACTGCCACAACCCACGCAGCAGCTGACATCTCAATTAAAAATCTTTTGCTCCCAATAAATTTTAAAATAAAATAAATCGTTTCATTTGAGTGATAACTCTATCAAGATTTCCATTTAACCCTCAACTTCTCTTATAAACTCTGAGATATACTGAGTCATAACTCTTATAAACATTGAGATTTTAGATATTTGGTAAAATAATAATACTCAAATGAATCTACCATAGTAATAAAAAATAGAGACAACGATTCTACTAGAGCTATATATATTTGGTACATTCCAATATCCTCAATGTTAAATACAAACGACAATAATTTTTTAACATAAAATGGGTATCCAGCCAACGAGGTCTGATGAGGTTCAACTTTTTCTTTTTGAAACCATCTGTGTTTTATTCATCCTCACAGGCCAATTTTACTCAAAACTTCGTTATAAGGTATAGTTTCATCTTTGTTTATATTAGTGTGGTGTGATTGAGAGAATGACCTTCAAGGTGGAAAGGATAAGGATGCCCCAAGGAGACAGAAGTTGGGGATGTGTCTGCAAGTAGTAGCCGGAAGGTAGGAAGGTATAATGTCTTAAAATATCTCTAAATTGCGTAGTAACAGCGTCAGTTAGATCTTCTTAAACATTTGAATCTGTGTTTTAATTTTCTTCTCAGAGGGAACGGGACGGTGAATCGAATTATGAATTTAACGGGCTTTGTGTATGAAGTCGAGATATTGTGTCAGACAACGAAGTCTGTTGAGGCTGAACCTTTTTCTAATTGAAACCCTCTCTTTTATTTATAAAAAAAATATTTTTAATCAAAACCACGTTCTTAGGTACACGCGCAGTTTCTGTATATGATTCTTAATTTATCCCTAATATAAAAAAGTCAGTGTATCTATGTATGTATGTATGTCCCTCACCAAGACCTGTTAACTTCCTCAAAGTGGCACGTGATCCTGAACGGGACAGGCGAAGTATGTCTGGAGTTCTGAACTCCTAGTAGGGCCGCCAAAGGCATGAAGGCTTTTCCACTATGTCCATCTAATTGTTAACAGGCAAAGAGGCAAAGTCGTATCCCTACCTACAGGTGCCTCAGATGTCCCATCAACAGGAAACGCATCTAAATACTCCAATTAATTCTGCTCCTCTCTATAATGCTGCACCATCCGTCGCGCAGAATAAAAAGGGATGCGTTCAGGACTTAGGCAGAGGGCCCTGTTCGAAAAGTAAGATACAGTCTCCATTTTTTCTAGCGAAAAACACAACCCTCAAAATATTACAATGTAACATAAATTGAATTTGTACCAATGCAGCAAGAACCAAACTTGAAGAATTACTACAGATTGAAATAAAAAAAAACAAGTACAAATAATAGCCCTTCAAGAAACAAAACTAAATAGCTCACATCACCTCAAGATAAAAATATTCAATATACTAAGAAAGGATAGATCAAGTGGAGAAGGAGGGGACTTGTATTTATAATCCAAAATATTAAATACAGTGAATAAAGTCAATTCAGAAATGCAGGGAATTACTTGTTACATCAACAATAATACCTCAATAAATATCTACAACCTTTAAAATTCTCCAAATAATAAGCAACTAAATGAAGAACCCTTAGACTTAATCTTCTTACCTAATTCCATTATCTTAGCATACCTAAATTCACACCACCAACTTTGGGGCAGCGACACAATTAATTTCAGAGGCATAGAACTATTAGAATCGCGGATGATAATGATTTTGTCCTACTAAATGATGGTACTCATACTTGTCATTCACGCAGTTACAACAGCAGCAATGCTTTGGATTTAAACGTAATCTCTCCTTCACTAACGCCAATCTAACCGGACAATTTTAGATACAGTTGGAAGCGACCATAAACCAATCCTCACAACTATTAATCACAAAACTAACCCAGTAAAATATAATAGAAACTTCTGGAACTTCAGAAAGGCAACTGGCCCCTCTTTAAAAAAAACTCTTGACAGAAGTATCACCCAAACCAACCTCACTAATAATGTGGAAAAAGACTGGACCTCATTCCGCAACTCAATATTAAATGCTGCCTATAAATACGTCCCAAGAGGAAACATCAAAAACTGGATCCCTGATTAAAACTCCCAAGGAGAAATAAACCAACTCATTAATGAAATAAATAAAACTCTAACTGAAATTTCTAATTTTGAGTTATTTCAAAAGGTACTGGTCTTGCCTTCAGGAATACAGGTCTATGATTCAATTTCACATCTAGTTGCACGGGATTCCCCTTAGAGCCATTCATTTCTTCATCAAAGACAGATGCAAAGTTTTTACATAGTCTCATCATCTGATATGCTTTGCACGATCTCCACTTTTATACCTAGTGCATCAAACCAGTTCCTTCCTATGAGACTTGGCCCTACACCTGTGACAACTAGTAAGGGAAGTTTTGCTTTCTTTTTCTAAATTCCACATTTACCAAATATGAACCCTTGACCTGGATTCCTCCTTGATCCAACTGCTTGAGAGCTATGTTATCCTTAACTAATCTTCTATTTTTCCATAGTGCATTGAAAGCTCTCTCCGAGATTATAGATCTGCCTGTGCCGGAGTCAATTTGCACATCAAGATTTCTTTGATCAATGCGCACACACACACACACACTCGGCCGTGCGGCCACGCGTCGCGCGAGCTCCGTGTTTTTTCGCCTCTGGCGAGCGATGAAATGCACCTAAGCATGCGGATTTCGGCATCGCCAGGGACCTCGGGATCTGCTGGAAAGAGCCTGGAAGGCCCAGCATCCCATCTCCAACTGGTGGACAGAAATTACAAAAAGATGAAATTCAGAAGACAATCTCAAGAGAAAATTCTGAAAATCGTGGAAATGCAAATCCGCCGGCAGGCATTAGAGATGTAAATCTGGCCGCCGCGCGTGACGTCACGCTCAGCCTGCCGGCCAGTACGTCATTCAATGGCGCTGACCGTGTCCTGGGAAACTGGGCGGACTGCATTGAAGATTTGGGCCTGAAGCGGACGACGCTTTTACCGTCGTCAAGGGTAAGAAGAGGCGCCGCGAATCGACGAATTCGCCTACAGCGGCTGCACCATCCTCCAACATCGGAGGTGCAAGGACAAGTCGCCGACCGCAATCTTCGGCAGGATCCGTGCCGCGGGCACAAGAAATAAGAACGACCAGGGCCCACATCTCAGAGGCCCGGGCGCGGCAGGCATCCTCCTCTGAGGAGCACTGTGTATACCTGGAGCACGGCCCCGAGTTACAGCCCTTCCATTACCTGAGAGCGCTCGACAGGATGCTTGGAGGAACCGCCGGAGTCATCCAAGTCTCCAAGGTGAACGGCCACCAACTCCTGGGACTGGCGAACAGAGGCCTGGCCGAGCGCCTCATAAACGAGGGCCTCGAGGTTGAGGGCACACTCCTCAGGGCCTTTCCTTTCCGCAAAAGAGCGGAAAGGATAACAGTGGGCAACCTCCCCTTCTTCGTGGAGGACTCCGCCATCATCAGTGCCCTAAAACCTTATGGGCGCGTAACATCAATTGCGCCCAAACTGATGAAGGCCGGCCCATACACCTACAACGACGGCCGCCGTGAGGCGTTCATTGTCCTCCACGATGGAGTGACTACCGAGAGGCTCCCCCACCCGCCTCGATATTCCGATCAAAGGCGAGGCCTGGCCCGCCTACCTATCATCGGGCATCAAGTGCTCCAGATGCCACGGACAAGGGCACCGGAGGGCCAACTGCCCCCTGCTTGCAGGGCGGGCCAACATCACCAGATCGGCCCCACCAGCTTCCCCTGCCGGCCTCCAACCAACAACCACCCCTGCACCGCCTCAGCGGCCTACGCCCCAGCATTCAGCACCGGCGCCTCCCTTGGAGATCTCCGGTGCCTCGCCCGCGGCCCGAGCTGCAATCCACCCAGCAGGCGCACCCCGACCATCACCAACAGCGCCCTCGGCCTCACCTACGGAGGAGACGCCTCCTGCACCTCCACCTGTGACCCCTGATCCGTCATCGCAGGCTCCTAGTGATCCCGCATCCCAGGAGATCCTCGGGCCTGCAAACATCGCTCAAGACATCGAGATGACTGCCGTGGAGGAGTCCATCCCTCCCTCTGCGTCATCAAATAAGAAGTGCACGAGAATTGACCTCGCAGCCTTCATAAAGAGAAATCCCAGCGTGTCCTTCGCTGGAACTGACGCCCTTGGCCTTGGGCGGGAGGAGGTTCTGGACCTCCTCTCCTCAAGGACCAAGGCACATAAGCGCGGTCGCCATCTGACCCCTCCGCAGAGCAATGCTCTTGCCGGCCTGGTAAATCAAATCCTCAACCTAAGGCCCGGAGGAGATAGTAATAGTACTATTTATAAGGTCCTGCGACAGGTCTTGTCGGAGCTGAGGACCGGTACAGCCGCAGTGCCTCCAGCAACCACACTGCCTGCGCCTCGGCCTGCTGAGCCAGCACCACCCGCTCCCCAAAAGAGGGAGTCGACGCCGGCCATGGCCACACCTCCGCCTCCCCCATCTGCCCAAATGGAGGTTGATCCAATCGATAAACGTTGCAAGGAATTGCAACTTTTGACCTTTGAATTGATGAAGGAATTCAATCCGAAGCCCTTACCCCAATTTTACTCTTTCGAGCTTGACCTCGTGGAAGCGGTGTTATACCCTGAGGATAGGGAGGACTTCCTCGGGAGATTTTCGCCGGGGGACAAGAAAGTTCTCGCCCAAATCCTGGATAAGCTTTCCACTCGGGACTTGGACTCCCTTACTCTCAGGGGACTTTCTGAGCTTAGGGCCGCCTTGCCGTCCTGACCTCCTGTTGAAATCATTTGGGCTCGGAGAAGCGGTGGAGGACCCGCTCTTCGCCTGGTCCAGGACCCTCCAGTGCCGAGGTCTCCTACCTTCGTCCCCTTTGTAAATTTGACCATATATGTATATTTTTAATTCTATATGTATATATTTTCCTCTTCTCTCTCTCTCATGTGAGATGTAAAATTGTCTAGATGAGACAATAAATAATTTTTAATTGTCAAAAATTGTCACACACACACAATTCCAAGTGCATACTATTATCATAACTTCTTTCGGGAATAAAGTTTGTATTTACCCTCTCCTGATCAATCGAGTTTACATTTTTCCCTTTCTTCCTGTAGCAGATGGCTTCTACATGTCCTAATTTCCCACAAACATGGCACTTAGCATTCTTAAAGAAGCATCTTTCTTGTTGGTGGTTCCTTTTCCCACAATGTTTGCAAGGATACTTCCAAGTTTTCACCGTTCGATCATTTTCCTTTTTCTTCTCCTTTACAAGAAACAGATTTTCCCGATTCCTCATTGTAGCCACATCTTTAGATGCCACCTCAATGCTTAAATCAATATTCTGCGCTCTTTCAAAAGTTAGATCAGACACTGAAAGAAGTCGTTCTCTCAAATTTGCAACTTTAACTCCACAGATTAAGATATCTCTTAGTCGATCATCTATGTCTGAAAATTCACAATTTTGGCTCAACTTTTTCAACGCCGCAACGAATTCAGAGATTGATTCATCACATTCTTGTTTCCTTCTATGGAAATTAAATCTTTCTATGATGACGTTTGGCTTGGGATTAAAATGTAATTTTGCCAGTTTAACGATTTCTGCATTTTCAAGTTTGCCGAAGTCATTTGGAGCAACTATAGATTTAATCAGATCAAATGTCGAGGCACCGCAAAAAGTAAAAAAAAAACACTTTTCTTTTTCCTTCTTTTAGAATATCATTTGCTTCGAAAAGTAGTCTAGTCGTTCTTTATAAAAATCAAACGAATATTTTGAATCTTTAAAATCAAATGGGACAATTGCGTTCATTAATGCTATCGATAGAATAAATTTAAACTTTTCTTTATACAAATCAAATCTCTTTTGCAAATATGCAAATTTTTGATTATTAGATAAGAATTGATATTAAATTAAAAGATAAACGAAATTTAACTTTAGTGATACAAATGCGTATATACGAGCGTATATATACGATCGTACACTTACGTTAAGTTAGTCCTCGTCCCCAATGTTATATCCTCTATGGCATGTAGGATCTAGGAGAGGCAATCAGGTGACACAAGATGATATATACACATGTATGATGATGATAAATAACTACACAATAAGTCAATGACAACAATAATCTGTTGTCAATACATAATAAAACTATTTTCACAAAATAAACTTATCACAGAATTAGAAACAGCATTACAAAAATTGATCTGAATAAGACACCAGGACCCTATGGAATATTTGGACAGATGATTTTGGACAGATAACCTCACAGAAACAGGAAAACAAGATTACTACAAATCCTTAATGACTCATGGAAATCACACACACTCTCAAAAGATTGGAAAAATCTACAATAATACCATTGGTTAAATCTAACAAAAATCCATAAAATCCAAATAGCTATCGTCCTATTTCACTTACATCAATATTATATAAAATCATGGAATGAATTATTGTCATTCGTCTAAACTATCAGAATATATGGATTCAGAACAGGAGACTCAACTATAGACCAAATATTATACTTCACCCAAATAGTTGAAGATACCCAAAACAATAAACCAACTACACTTACAGTTGCAGCTTTTCTAGACCTAAGCCAAGCCTTCCAAAAATTCTGGAAAAATAAACTAATAATCAAATTATATAAAAATTTCGAAATAGATGGAACGCACCTTTATGGATATCTGAATTTCTTAAGAAAAGAAATTTCAAAATTAAACATAACCAAGCCACTTCTAAAACCTTCACAACCTCATAGGGTATCCCACAAGGACCTGTACTGAGCCCTCTCCTTTTCAACCTCCTCCTTATAGGCATTGAAAATGAAATAACAGAAGATAATGAAATTGCCTTATATTCTGATGATATTGTTACATGGATGAAAAGGCCAAGATACTGGAGTAAAGTTGGGGAAAGAGGGGTGGACTCCAGCTGCCCCCGCTGCCGTGTGGCAGGCGCCAAAAACAGCATTCCTGTTTGAGGAAGGGGAGCGTCTGGTTACATCTGCGGCGAGAAGAGGACGTGGCGACTTGCTTCCGGGTGTGTGGATGATCCTACAAGGTGGTGCCAAGAGAAACTGACATCGGAGCGACATACTAGTACAAGGCGGTGTGGGCCAGGCTGCATGTGTATAGTCCGGGGCTGGAACGCTTCACAAGAGGACGTCCACGGCGCCAAGGGTTCTTCTGACGGGGAGGCTGAAGGCAAGTCCCACTGTTGTATTCCTTCTGTTAAGTGAGATTCAATAAAGCTATACTTTAGCTGCAATCCCTTCGAACTCACATGTGTATCTTTGCGGTATCCTGAGTAGACAAAGTACACGAATAGCGTCTGGGTACGACGTAACATTTGGTGTCAGAAGTGGGGATTGCAGATTAGTTAATTTTCTAGTCATGATAAAAGTGTGAAAAAGTTTTTAAATTACAAAATATTTTCTCACAATGAGTTTATTTTTATTAAAAAACGCTAGCTTTCAAGCGATAATCGCTCTTCAACGGGCTTAATAAAATATCGACTTTACCTTACCAGAAATATTTACAAAAACAAACGCGCGCTGCGTGGATATATATTTATAACTGAAAATTTTAAATTGGTTTGTAATTTAACATTGTTATTGATCTATTTACATTTTTAGGGCATCCAGAACCTATAAAATTGATCTATTGATTTCTTCTAAGATATCTAAGATATTGTGATGATAAATCTATCTTCCTGTTTATGCTATTATATTCATTGGAAATGAGAAATTCTAAGAGTAACCGTTGATGTTTGTTCTTAATATTTGTAGTGGCATTTCGTTTGTGTTATGTTAAACTAGCCGAATGACCCGGGCAACGCCCGTGTTTTACCCGATTGAATGTTTTTATTCAAATACTATTTGTTACAATTATAAATTGGCGCCTTAAATAAATGCATATAATAGTTAATAACTATAGCCTATGTGCTTTATCTGTCTATGTACTGTTGGCTTCCGTAGGCGTCTCATACTGGGAAAAAGAAAGAGAGGATTCCATTTAGTTATTAACTAATATATGCATTTATTTAAGGAGCGACCCGCTCCAACACAATAGTTACAAAAACGTAAAAGCGAGTGGGGGAGGCATGATGGGGGGGCAAAGGTGGCGTGTTCGTAGCCAACCAATAGGAGGGCGCCATTCCAAAAAAAAAAAAAAAAGCAAACGGTGACAGAGTTGATTAGGAGATGAGGAATGACGCTCGTAACTGTATATAGAATTGGTGACCGGTCTGTGCAATATGTTGATAGATCATAGAACGTTGGTCTTTTGTTCTGATATTTCTATTGTGTTCGTTAAGTCTGATTGATATTCCTATCTCACCTATGTAGGTAACATTGCAGTCTTGGCATTGAATTGAGTAAATTACATTGGTTTAAAGTTTAGGTTCCAGTTGTTTTTCAGATTTAGTTATGGGATTTCTAAGAAGTTGACTTATGGATTGATGGTTACTGAAATACGTTTGAATTCCTTGTCTGCGAAAAATATGTGCTATTTTTTCATTACATTTTGAGTAAGGGAGAATGCATTTGTTTCTATATACTTTAGCTGCTCTATGTGGCGAGGCGTTAAAACTGTGTCTATTGATAAATTGTGAAGAATAACCTCTTAGGCTAAGTTTCTTGAGGATATTTTCTTTTTCCAACTTCTTAAAAACAGGCAGGGAACAATGGGTTTGGATTATTTTAGTAAGCGTTTTGACAACTGTTATTTTATTTCCTATTGGATTGTATGATCTGAAGTGTAAATATCGTCCCTACAACTGCAAACTATCGAATGTGAAAAATTCAATTTTGAAGGAGAGAGAAATGAAGAGACCATGTCATGGTCTCTTCATTTCTCCCTCCTTCAATGCCTTCCTCTACTGAGGGTAGGCCACATGGTCTCTTCATTTCTCTCTCCTTCAAAATCGAATTTTTCACATTCGATAGTTTGCAGTTGTAGGGACGATATGAAGGTTTCATATTTTGCTTATGAAATTCCATTACAAAAACATTAAGAACAAATATCAACGGTTACTCTTAATATCTCTCGTTTCCAATGAATATTAATATATAGTTATTAGAGTCATCAAGCAACAATTCTTAATAATCAATTCTGTCACCGTTTGCCTTGTGAATGGAATAAATACCCAAATATGGCCATTTCTCATAACCATCGGTGGTTCAGTGGTAGAATGCTCGCCTGCCACGCGGGCGGCCCGGGTTCGATTCCCGGCCGATGCATTTTTTTTTACAATTTTTAAAACTCATTTATATATTATACAAGAATGACATCCAGGGCGCCAATTTATAATTGTAACGAATAGTATTTGAATAAAAACATTTAATCGGGTGAAATCCCGGGCGTTTCCCGAGTCATTCGGCTTGTGACCTATAAATAAAGCAAAATTCTATATGGATCTTGTTTATGTGGGACAAAAACACCCTATATATTTTCATTATAAGGAGTATTTTAATTATTTTTTATCCATCAAGAGGCGTGGTATTGAGGTAATTTGATATATGTGATTATCTAAATCAAAATTTGATTAGTCTTTTTGAAATTTGAAAAAAATCGTTCTTTTAATACAGGTAGAAGTTTAATTGGAAAAACCCGGGGACACACTGCTTTTCGTCCACTATAAATATATCACTCTAATAAGAGATGACAAAGGAGGACTCCAGTCTCCAATAAGAGAGGACAATGGAGGAACTTAGATTCCAATAAGAGTTGACAAAGGAGGACTCCAGACACCAATAAGAGAAGACAAAGTAGGACTCCAGACTCCAATAAGAGAAGACAAATGAGGACTCCAGGCCTCAATAAGATTTAACAAAGGAGGACTCCTGACCGCAATGATAGAAGACAAAGGAGGACTACAGACTACAATAGGAGACGACAATGGAGGACTCCAGACACTAATAAGAGATGACAATGGAGGACTCCAGAATCCAATAAGAGAGAGAAAATAAGAACTCCAGACTCCGATAAGAGAAGACAAAGGAGGACTACAGGCTACAATAGGGGACGACAATGTAGGACTCCAGACACCAATAAGAGAGGGAAAAGAAGAAATCCAGACTCCGATAAGAGAGGACAAAGGAGGACTCCAGACTCCGATAAGTAAAGACAAAGGAAGGCTCCAGACTACAATAGGAATCGACATTGGAGGACTCCAGACTACAATAAGAGATGACAAAAGAAGATTCTAAACTCGGCATGCGCTGGGACTGTGACCTATAAAATAACTGAGACCTCCAAGATGGCGAAACATATAGTCATGGATTGGTTATTGATGCAATTTGTTCTCGGCCAATCAAATGACTCTTAAATATTCTCTCCTCTCATTTTTGGTGTGATCTCCTGAATTAAGATTCTGAGAACCCTGTTTTTCCTCTGTCGACCTTTGAGTTCTGTCATTATTTATTGATATGAGGGTGGTATAATTGGTTTTATAGAGTTTACTTTTTTCTATTTGGGAATTAGATATATTCTCTTTTAATGTTCTTAATGATATAATGGGAATCGGAATTTAATATATATTTTTTCATAAAATGTTATGGATGATAAGCAAAAATTAGTGTTTCAGGATTGTTAAGTTAAAAGACGCTTCATATTAATGGGGCTTCGATTATTAAAAAAAAAAACTGAATAGAAAAATATTTTATAAACAAGAGGGCGGAAATACTTTATACGACATCTTACCAGTCCACAGTAGGGTTGTGATGTAATCCGAATACTCCTGGATATTGTTATGTCATACCCAGACGCCGTTCGTTTTCTTTGTCTAATCAGGATGCCACAAATATACACTCGTGAGTTCAAAGGGATGAAGCAATAGTTAGCGCTTTATTATACATGGCACTAAACAGAAAAATCACAATAAGTGGGACTTGCATTCATTTTTCCCATCAGAATAATTCTTGTTAATATCACTCTTGGGAAACATTCCGCTCCACACTATACAGCTTGGACTACACCGCCTTGTAGGACGCTCTGATTTTAGGCTCCCCTGGCACCACCTGGCCACCCCTACTCTCCACGCTGATGTGACTAGACTTCTCTCCCACACAGAAATTCTGCTTTAAGCGCTTGCCACATGGAAGCTAGAGCATATGGAGTCCACCACTCATTCCCCAACTCCACTCTGGAATATTTTATTGTCATCCATTTTACACTGCCCCCTTTCCAATCTGATTTGATCAGCGGCACTGATCGGCACCCCTTTGATCTCCCTGATTTCTCTAGCCACATAAGGCTCTTAAGACTCCCGGAACATAGCGGCAGTTTTAGCGCCAACTTGTTTGTAAAATCACATTCCAACTCGGAATTTCTTCCAACTATAAATCAGTGCCGACACCATAGATTTGTCTCGCTGTTTAGCATAGGTCGGTGGCCGCCATATTTCACTACCTACGGTGCTTCATGTCGCCGTTCTGTCCATTCCCTTAGGATAGGGATCCTTTGTATTGCGCTTTCTCCGCTTCCTTCCTCTCCCGCGACGGTGCTGTAGATCGTCGATCATTACAGTGGATGCGTCCAACTGATCCACGTTGTCCATATCGGGGACGCCCGGCATGTAATAGACCTTGTTAGATTTAAGAGGCGGCCAGAAAGTCCCGTCTTCTGTCGGGTTTGCGCTTATTTGCAACTGGAGATTTCTTCTTCTACAAATTCTAGACCTGGACATCTCAATGATGTCCTTGCCCTGGATCATGGAATCCTAAAAATTGCAGAAGGTGTCAGACCGCACAGTAGTTTCAATTTCGGTACAACTTGTTCAAGACGATGGTGGTTGGGTCTACACCTTATCGGACGAAGAGCGAAGATGGTGGGTACACATTGTATTGCAGACCAAGGCGCTGATACATTGCCCGCGACTTCCGCGTCACAGACATTTTCGTCGCACTTCCACAGAGCGTCCAATGCTCTATCCCGTTCAGTCGGGTCTCCGGCTCCAACTTCGGGGTGCTTCGAGCAACTAGTCTTGTCGCATTTAACAGAGCACCCTGCTCCGTCCGTCCCGTTGGATCGCTGCTGTAGTTCTTGATAGTCTGACATAGTAGTAGAAGTCAGCAACGCCATTGCATTGCAGCTCTCCAAGATTTTTGTTGTTTTCATGGAGTATTTCAGAAATAATATCAAGGGTTGAATTTCCACACTGTATATCACCTGGAGGGCATTCTCCTTCCGTCCGCTTGATTTTGTTCAAAACACTCGTGCCACAGCCGTTGACGGAGGCGGTCAGCTCTCTCTCCTCCGCTACACAACCAGTCTGTATAATATTCTGCTGTCGACACTTTTCGGAGATCTGGATCACGGGAGAATCTTCTAGAGTAGATTCTGACAAGCCACTTACGACGTCTCCCGACGTGGCAGTCTTTGTTGTGATGGTCTTGCCGGGTTTTCATCACCTGGACTCGGCTATTGTCTCCTCAGACTTTGACTATGCGGGCTATTATTGATCTGATTGTTTTTTGAAAAACCGAAAGGATTTTAAGGATGGTGTACACCGACCTTAACTTCGCAATACATGAGTGAGGCAGAACGTTTGACATTCCAGTCATGCTCGAGTCGGCTCAATCGAGATTTCAATGGAGTGAATAGCACATATATTTTCTGGGCCATCGGGTTGGTTAGTTCTTCCATTTTGTTTTTATATTAGCGCCAAACTAAATATTTGAATATAATTAATTAGCACCCCACTTCCTGACACCAAATATTATGTCGTACCCAGATGCTGTTCGTGTTCTTTGTCTAATCAGGATACCACAAAGATACAAACGTCAGTTCGAAGGGATGCAGCAAAGGTTAGCGCTTTATTATACGTGGCACTGAACAGAAAGAGTACAATGAGTGGGATTGGCCTTCAACCTGCCCGTCAGAAGGATCCTTGGCGCCGTTAATATCACTCTTGGGATGCATTCCGCTTCACACCCTACATGTCCAGCCTGAACTACACCGCCTTGTAGGACGCTCCGATGTTAGGCTCTCCTGGTACCGTCTTGCAGGATCATACACACGGTCACAATCTCCGGGGACAACTTTCCACGTCTTCTACTTGTCGCCAATGTAACCAGACTTTCTCCTCCCCCACACAGGAATGCTGTTTTCAGTGCCTGCCACATGGCAGCAGGAGTCCACTCCTCTAACCCCAACTTTACACTGGAATATCGGCCTTATTATCCATTTTACAAAATCCATGTAGACTGATTGTTCGAAGGTGCGATCCGAGCTCTCACTGCTACAACAGCTAGATCATTTTTTAAATAATAGTCTTATTTTGATGGAATTTTACCGTCCTGATTTTGTTTCATTTTAACATGCAGTGATAATCTCATTTGGGAGAAACATTTAAGTATGGGATGTTTTCAGAAGGACTTAAGAGTTTCTTTTTAAATTTTCAACCACCCGATATTTTGATTAAACCGCTTCAAATTGATCGGTATAATAAATTGGATTTCCAACTGTAACGTTTTATCAGTTAACTCAACAGATTTTTTTCTGATTTAACCTGATGCCATTTTTTTTAAATTTAAGAAAAATCTGTTCTAGGGTTAGGATTTAAAAAAAATTGAATTATTATTGAATACTATTATCAAGGCCGCCTATAATTAGTAAATTATAATTTTGGGTGGAGTAGTTTGTAGGAATGCTCGCATCTCCTCGTAACGAGGGCAGGTGAATGAATTGCTATGTTTTCTTATCACAGAGGGATTCATGTCCTGGCTATGTGGACACCGTGGCCAGTAATACTTGGTCTCTGACATCTCATGTGTTGTCATCATAGAGGGATTCATGTCCTGGCTATGTGGACATCGTGGCCAGTAATACTTGGTCTCTGACATCACATGTGTTGTCATCATAGAGGGATTCATGTCCTGGCTATGTGGACATCGTGGCCAGTAAAACTTGGTCCCTGACATCACATGTGTTGTCATCATAGAGGGATTCATGTCCTGGCTATGTGGACATCGTGGCCAGTAATACTTGGTCTCTAACATCACATGTGTTGTCATCATAGAGGGATTCCAGTCCTGGCTATGTGACAATTTGACAATTAAACAATATTTATTGTCATCTTAGACAATCGGTAAACTCCAAAGAGTTAAGTAGGAAGAGTTATTTACAGTTCAAAGGCGGTGTCCTCACCGAGGGTCGACTGGACTCAAGCAGGCAATAACTTCCTGAGTTCGGACATACTCTCAAGCATAGAGGGATCGGCGTCCCGAGCGCGCCAGATGGCGGTGCTGATGAATCCACCGAGGATGTACCTATCCCGAGTGGGTAGGCCCTTGATGAAGGGCTCCCTATTTCCGGGGCACAGGACTGCTCTCACGATGTCATCCATGTCGACTTGCGATTGGAACGTGTGCTCCAAGTCGATTTCACGACTCAATCCGTGAATTAAGTTTCCTGCCATCTTCCAGCGCCTGTCCATAGACAGTGGAGGCGGAGGACACGCTTTGTAGAGGTTGCTGGCTGCTCCGGGCCTCAGATCCAATATTTGCCTGATCAGGCCGGCGAGGGCGTCGCACTGCGGAGGCGACAGGAGGGATCCATTCCTCTGCGCCTTGGTCCTCGAGGAGAGGAGGTCCAGGACCTCCTCCCGCCCAAGACCAATGGCGTCCGTCCCAGCGAAGGACACGCTTGGGTGCTTCTCGATGAACGCACGTCGGAGACCTCCATGGTTGGGCTGGGGGATGCCGGAGGTGGAGGCTGGGCAGATGGTTGTTGAGGCAGCCTAGGCGCAGTCGCTGGTGGGACGCTGGTTGGAGAGGTTGGTGTGGCCGGTCCAGGAGCGGTGGTTCGCCCTGCAAGCAGGGGACAGTGACCCCTTGCCCGAGGACTTTGTAGAGGTTGCTGGCTGCTCCGGGCCTCAGATCCAATATTTGCCTGATCAGGCCGGCGTGGGCGTCGCACTGCGGAGGCGACAGGAGGGATCCATTCCTCTGCGCCTTGGTCCTCGAGGAGAGGAGGTCCAGGACCTCCTCCCGCCCAAGACCAATGGCGTCCGTCCCAGCGAAGGACACGCTTGGGTGCTTCTCGATGAACGCATCGAGGTCGACTCTTGTTGCGTTCTTTGCCGATGACGGGGAGGACGCAGAGGTCTCCTCCACGATGGACATCTCCACGTCCGGTGTTGGGGCCGCAGGCTCGCGACTCCCAGGTGTTCGCAGGGACGGAGCAGGGGTCACTGGTGGAGGGGCAGGAGGCGCATCCTAGCAGGTAAGGCCGAAGGCGCTGGTGGTAATTCCCGGAGTGCTGCAGGTGGATGGAGCGCAGCTCGGCTTGTGGGAGGCACGTCGGAGACCTCCATGGTTGGGCTGGGGGATGCCGGAGGTGGAGGCTGGGCAGATGGTTGTTGAGGCAGCCTAGGCGCAGTCGCTGGTGGGACGCTGGTTGGAGAGGTTGGTGTGGCCGGTCCAGGAGCGGTGGTTCGCCCTGCAAGCAGGGGACAGTTGGCCCTGCGGTGCCCCTGCCCGTGGCATCTGGAGCACTTAATGCCGGAGGACAGGTAAGCGGGCCAGGCCTCGCCTTTGATGGTGATGTTGAGGCGGGTGGGGAGCCTATCGGTGGTCACTCCTTCGTGGAGGACGATGAACGCCTCACGGCGGCCGTCGGTGTAGGTGTATGGGCCGGCCTTCATCATTTTGGGCGCGTTGGATTAACCGTTATCCTCTCCGCTCTTTTGCGGAAAGGGAAAGCCCTGAGTAGAGTGCCCTCAACCTCAAGGCCGTTGTTTATGAGGCGCTCGGCGAGGCCTCTGTTGGCCAGCCCCAGGAGTTGGTGGCCGTTCACCTTGGAGACTTGGACGACTCCGGCGGTTCCTCCAAGCAGCCTGTCCAGCGCCCTCAGGTAGTGGAAAGGCTGCAGTTCAGGGCCGTTCTCAAGTAGACGCAGTGCTCCTCAGCAGAGGACGTCTGCCGCGCCCGGGCCTCCGCGATGTGGGCCCTGGTTGTCGGGATCTCCTGTGCCCGGGGCACCGATCGCGCCGATGATTGTACTCGGCGACCACTCCTGGCGCGTCCGCTGTTGGAGGATGGTGTAGCGGCCGTAGGCGAATTCGACGATTCGCGGCGCCTCTTCTTAGTTTTCACGACGGTGAAGTCGTCGTCTGTCCCGGGGTTCACGACTTCGTCACAATCTGCCCAGTTTCTAATGGCAAGGGCAGCGCCGTTAGATGACGATGTAGCCGCTACGCCGGAGATGACGTCAACGCTCGCGGCGGCCAGATTTGCATTTCCACCGTCAGCCGGCGGATTTACATATTCTCGAGAAATAGAGTTTTGTTTATAGATTTCTCTATGAGAATCGTTTTTCTTTGATTTCTTCCCACCATTAGGAGATGGGATGCTGGGCCTTCCAGGCTCTTGTCCAGCAGATCCCGAGCTCCCTGGCGATGCCAAACTCGGCATGCCTAAAAGCATTTCACCGCCTGCCAGAGGCGAAAAACACGGAGCTCGCGCGACGCGTGGCCGCACGGCCGAGTGTAGACATGTGGTGTCCTGGCTATATGGACACTGTGGCCAGTAATACTTGGTCTCTGACATCTCATGTGTTGTAATCATAGAGGGATTCATGTCCTGGCTATGTGGACATCGTGGCCAGTAAAACTTGGTCCCTGACATCACATGTGTTGTCATCATAGAGGGATTTATGTCCTGGCTATGTGGACATCGTGTCCAGTAATACTTGGTCTCTGAAATCACATGTGTTGTCATCATAGAGGGATTCCAGTCCTGGCTATTTGGACATCGTGTCCAGTAATACTTGGTCTCTGACATAACATGTGTTGTCATCATAGAGGAATTCATGTCCTGGCTATGTGGACATCGTGGCCAGTAATACTTTGGTCTCTAACATCACATGTGTTGTCATTATAGAGGAATTCATGTCCTGGCTATGTGGACAACATGGCCAGTAATACTTGGCTTCTGACATCACATGTGTTGTCATCATAGAAGGATTCATGTCCTGGCAATGTGGACATCGTGGATAGTAACACTTGGTCTCTGACATCTCATGTGTTGTCATCATAGAGGGATTCCAGTCCTGGCTATGTGGACATCGTGGCCAGTAATACTTGGTCTCTGACATCTCATGTGTTGTCATCATAGAGGGATTCATGTCCTGGCTATGTGGACATCGTGGCCAGAAATACTTGGTCTCTGACATCACATGTGTTGTCATCATAGAGGGATTCCAGTCCTGGCTATGTGGACATCGTGGCCAGTAATACTTGGTCTCTGACATCTCATGTGTTGTCATCATAGAGGGATTCATGTCCTGGCTAGGTGGACATCGTGTCCAGTAAAACTTGGTCTCTGACATCATGTTTGGTTAAATTGCATATTTTCTTGTTTGTCATTTATAATAGAAATTGTTTGGTCATATATATTGTTTTGCATAATTCTTTTTTTTTTATTTAATCTGTGTACATATTTTATTGATTCGGCAACACTGTTGTATATATATATATTTTTTTTGCTAGTTATTCAGTAGGTGTAGTCAGTCATTCTAGTTGTTTAAGTCATTAATTCATGTAGCCTTTTCAAGATAAATTAAATATTCATAGGTTCCTTATCAATTTGCTTGGAGTTCATTTTATTCAAACCACAGAACAAAGACAAGTTTTTATTCATCGCTGCACCGTAGCGCATAGGATTTGAGCTCGGTGGTAAACGCGAACATCATTTGGTCCCTCGAGCCGGATAGTGAGGAACTCTACAACGCAAAAAAGGAATTATTCAAGGCAAGAATTTTACACCTCTGCAGAGAATCTACGGCTCTACAGGGAAGCTACAACTCTGCGAGGAAGCTACGATTCAAGCGGTAATCTTTTAAATCTACATAGGAATCAACAAGTCCATCTGAAACAAGCCAGCGGCCATTTTCGAATTCAAGTCCCGAATTAATCCTCCAAAGACCAAGTTAACCCATCCCTTGTTAGTCAACCCAACCGCCATCTGCACAGTTTCTACATTTTAAATCTTAAGGTAGGATCCATCTGTTTATTTTGTAATAATATTATTTTTAATATGGAGGCAGAAATAGTTATTTTTGAAAAGTATTTAGTTGAAATAGATTTATTCAAAGAAGATGTAGAATCTCAATTGTTGACCGGTGATTTGCATGTTTTGAATCAGACAAAGGAAAATTTACAAACTTTAAAGTTGAATCTCAATAGTCAGGTTTTAAAATTAGCAAAATATAAAAGCTTGGATATTACGGAAATATTTAAAATAACTTATAATGCAGTAAAAGAAATTGATAGTATGCTGGTCAGCATTAATAGATTATTAGATAGTATTAAGCAGGATAAATCGACTTCTGAAGAGTTTTCTATAAAACTCCCTAAATTTCAGTTGCCACTTTTTAGTAGTAATTTTTCGGAATGGTTAGGATTTAAAGAAATTTTCATAAAAGTAATAGACCAAAATAGAGCACTTGCAAATTCTCAGAAACTGCAATATCTTGTTTCTGCCCTTAGGGGAGACGCTGCTAGATTGGTTAGGACATTCAGCATCTCAGATGAAAATTATTCCATAGCTTGGCAAACCTTAATACATAGGTATGATAATAAAAGGGAACTGGCCTTTAGGCAAATTCAGAAATTTTTAAATCTTAAATTCATTAAAGGTGACTCGGAAAAGGCTCTTTATGAGTTTTTGGATATTTGCAATGAGGGTGTTCAAAATCTAAGTACATTGGGTTTGGAGAGACACACTCTTGTGGATTTAATACTAATATATATTATCCAGTCAAAACTAGATAATTCACTAAAAAAGGACTGGGAGTTGCACATTGATGTGCAGGGTTATCCCTCTTATGAGGAGTTGATAACATTCTTAGAGAAATATGCACGGAGCCTTGCAAATCTAAGATTAAGAGAAACTTCAAAGACCTCACCCAAACCGAATAGGGTTTATTCTCATGCTACATCGGTATCCCGTCCAAATTCACATGCAGCTTGCACTCCCTGCATGTTATGCAAAAATCCACATTTGTTAGCAAAGTGCCATTTGTTCCAAAATAAGTCACTACAAGAGAGATGGAGGTTTGTAAAGGATAACCGGTTATGTTATAATTGTCTTAGATCAAACCACTTTGTATATGCGTGTAAGTTGACTGCAGTTTGCGGAGTATGTAAACTGAAGCATCATACCTTGCTTCACGCATTTAGTTCTGAATCACACGACTCTAATTCACTGCCTGGGCCCATACATGCAGTAGAGTCTAGTAATGCCAACAGAGTTGATTCTTCAGGGAGATCTAATGTAAATTCATCGGCTCGTCTTAATTCTGTGATTCAGACACATTCAATTAATCATTCTAGTTCTTCTAGTCAGATCTTGCTATCAACAGCTTTAATAAGGGTGAATGATCTATACGGTAATTCTTGCATGGCCAGAGCTTTAGTCGATACTGGATCTCAAAGGACTTTGATAACTGACTCACTGAGAAAAACGTTGAATCTTCCTGTGAATTATTCGGATGCCTCTATGTATGGCATTGGAGATAACTGCTTGGAAAAGCCGTTGGGAGAGGTGGATATCACCTTCTCTCCTCACTATTCAAACATGTTATTCACCGCTAAGGCCTTAATCTTAAATAAAATCACATGTAATCTGCCAAACTTTGTAATGGAGAGGAGTCGATGGCCTCACCTGGTTGGCCTAAGGCTGGCGGATCCAACCTTTGACAAGCCCGCTCCCATTGATATAATCATTGGAGCTGATATTGCCCCAAGTATGTATACAGGACAGGTTAGGTTTCAAAACGAGAGGGGTCCAACAGCATGTAATTCGATGTTGGGTTGGCTTCTCTCGGGCAAAATCATGGCTCAACAATCAGATGGTTCTTTGAATCATAGTGTTCTGACATTCTGTGCTACATCTATAGATAATCAACTCAGAAAGTTCTGGGAGTTGGACTCTATTACGCCCTGTACCCAACCTATCCTAACCAAAGAAGAAATGGATTGTGAACAATACTTTAAAACTAATGTTTTAAGAACTACAACTGGAAGGTATCAAGTAAGATTACCCTTTAGGGTTACTCCGAATTTCGGAAATTCAAGAAGAGTTGCTTTTAAGAGATTTCTTTCTCTGGAAAATAAGTTATTGAAGAGTGAGCAACTTTATAGTCGGTATAAACTTTTTATGAAGGAATATTCATCGCTGAATCATATGCAAATTATCTCAGCTGTAGATATTCCTAAATCCCCGTCCCAGGTCTATTATATGCCACATCATTGTGTGCTAAAGGAGGAGAGTACTACTACTAATCTCAGAGTAGTCTTCGATGCCTCAGCTTGCTCTGATGATAGTCCCTCTTTGAATAAAGCCTTACATATAGGTCCTAAATTACAAACAGACATCTTTGACCTTCTATTGAGGTTTCGGACCTTTTTTGTTGCACTATCTGCAGATATTGAGAATATGTATAGGCAGATATTGATTCATCCTGATGATAGTGACTATCAGAGAGTCTTGTGGCGTGATTCACCATCAGATGCTATTCAAGAATATAAGTTAACAACAATCACTTATGGAACAGCATGCGCTCCATATTTGGCCATTAGAACGTTGCATCAGTTGGCGGATGACGAAGCGATGAATTATCCTGTTGCTTCGGAAATTGTGAAGAGAGATTTTTATGTCGATGACCTTCTTACAGGAGCAGATACTGTGGAAGAGGCACAAGTTTTGATTCGACAGATCATTGCTTTGTTGGCTGAAGGAGGTTTTCCCATTAGGAAATGGGTTTCTAACAGTCCGAAAATATTTGAATTTTTACCTAAAGATCAAAAGGGCATCAATCAATCCTTTGATTTCAAGGATCTCCCGTCAGTTAAATTACTGGGCATTTTGTGGGATCCGACCTTAGACTCATTTACCATCAGAGTGAGGCCCCCTGATATTCAGGTTAATTCTAAGCGGTCGCTTCTATCATTGATTGCGAGAATCTACGATCCTTTGGGCTGGATGGCTCCTTTGGGCTGGATGGCTCCTTTGGTTATCATTTTTAAAATCATGCTGCAAAAACTCTGGGCCAAGGGATGCAACTGGGATGAGAGATTGCCCGAGTGTATTCAAAGGCAATGGACAGGCATTGAGGGAGATATTAATCAATTGAACAAAATTTCAATCCCGAGGTACATTCCTTGCCGAAATTCTATTCTCACTCTAGAATTACATGGATTTTGTGATTCTTCGGAAAAGGCCTATGCAGCAGTTATTTATGTAAAATCTTGTAAGCATGATAGATCAATTGATATATCTTCTTTAATTGCATCTAAAACAAAGGTTGCTCCAATCAAGGCCTTATCTCTGCCCCGCTTGGAACTGTGTTCAGCCTTGCTGTTAGCAAATTTATTTGTTGCGGTGAAAGAATCATTGAGTTTACATTTTGATCAAATTCTCTTGTGGAGCGACTCCACCATTGCTCTTAATTGGATAAAATCAGAATCTAAAAGATGGAAGACTTTTGATGCTAATAGGGTTTCAACTATTCAGAGAAAGACACCACCCCATTCATGGTTCCATGTACCAGGTTCGGAAAACCCTGCAGACTTGGCTACAAGAGGACTAACTCCTGCACAATTGGTTGATAACCAGTTATGGTGGCAGGGACCACATTGGTTGCAGGACCCATCGGTTAATTCTTACATCGATTTGCCTCCCTCAGATGAACTCTCTCCGGAAACATTGATTGAGGAGAGGTCGACAATCTTGGTCTATCACTCTATAATGGGACCTATGCCTGAATTACTTCTGAAATACTCATCTTGGGTAAGAACAGTTGATGTAATGGCATTTTGTTTGAGATTCATTTCAAATTGTAAATCAACTAATAAATCGTTAAATCGATTCCTATCAGCCTCAGAAGTTCAAAATGCAACGGTTAAGGTCATCATATTAATTCAAAATCAAGAATTTACTCAGGATATTGGTTGGCTTCGAGATAAGGGCTTTGTGTCGGGGAAAAGCAATCTCAGGTTCCTAAATCCTTTCCTTGATGCTGATGGAATTCTTAGAGTTGGAGGAAGACTTCAACATTCAAATCTTGACTCTAATCGAAAACATCCAATAATCCTACCAAAAAAGACATCATTGTACAGATTTGATTGTCGAGCATTATCATAAACAATCTCTACATTCGGGTCTACAAACAACGTTATCTATGATTTCTCAGAAGTATTGGATTATTTCTTGTAAAGCTGCAGTGAAGAGAGTTCTGAATCGGTGTATTACCTGTTTTAAACATCGATCCAAGGTCGTGACTCAAATTATGGGTGAATTACCACTTGAAAGGGTGGTGCCATCCCGGCCTTTCCAACGAGTCGGAGTAGATTTGGCGGGCCCTATCATTACTAAGCCAATGTTAAAAAGATCAAAAATACTGTTTTAAGACTTATATTGTTTTATTCATCTGTTTCACCACCAAGGCAATACATCTTGAGGTGGTTTCTGATCTCACTGCAGAAGCATTTATAGATAATCTTAGGAGATTTACCTCGAGACGCGGCTTGCCTTCAGATATTTTCAGTGATAATGCTACAAATTTCAGATTGGCCAATAGAGTTTTGTTGGATTTTTACAGGGAGTTGGATATTCAAAATTTCTGTGATCAAAAAGGGATTAGGTGGCATTTTATTCCTCCCTCCGCTCCCCATTTTGGTGGACTTTGGGAGGCAGGTATTAAATCTGTTAAAAGTCATTTAATCAAAGTAACGAAGTCGGCCATTCTTAACTTTGAAGAATTCTATACGTTGCTTACTCAGATAGAAGCAATTCTAAATTCGAGACCACTTCTTCCCCTTGATTCCAACTTTGATTCTTATGAAGCACTAACTCCTTCACATTTTTTGATTGGTTCCCCTATTCTGGCTATTCCAGATGAAGTTGTGGATGATTTAAATCACATTTCCCGTTGGAAATGTATCCAATCAATGAAGATTAGTTTTTTGGAAAAAATGGTCCAAGACTATCTTAATCTGTTGCAAGCACGTCCAAGGTGGCATAGGACTCATCAAGATCTACAATCTGGACAGCTTGTACTCGTGAAACAAGACTCCACACCTCCTCATCATTGGCCTCTGGCATGAATCATCAAGACCTATAAAGGACCAGACGGACATGTGCGAGTCGTAGACCTTAAAACTCCAAAGAATGTACTCAAGCGTCCCATCACCAAGATAGCTCCTCTGCCATTCAAGGAATGAATTCTATTCTTGTTGGACTTGGCTGTCCAACGGGGGGAGTATGTTTGGTTAAATTGCATATTTTCTTGTTTGTCATTTATAATAGAAATTGTTTGGTCATTGTTTTGCATAATTCTTTATTTTATTTTGATTTAATCTGTGTACATATTTTATTGATTCGGCAAGACTGTTGTATATATATATATGTTTTGCTAGTTATTCAGTTAGTGTAGTCAGTCATTCTAGTTGTTTAAGTCATTAATTCATGTAGACTTTTCAAGATAAATTGAATATTCATAGGTTCCTTATCAATTTGCTTGGAGTTCATTTTATTCAAACCACAGAACAAAGACAAGTTTTTATTCATCGCTGCACCGTAGCGCATAGGATTTGAGCTCGGTGGTAAACGCGAACATCACATCACATGTGTTGTCATCATAGAGGGATTCATGTCCTGGCTAGGTGGACATCGTGTCCAGTAATACTTGGTCTCTGACATCACATGTGTTGTCATCTTAGAGGGATTCCAGTCCTGGCTATGTGGACATCGTGGCCAGTAATACTTGGTCTCTGACATCACATGTGTTGTCATCATAGAGGGATTCATGTCCTGGCTATGTGGAGATCTTGACCAGTAATGCTTGGTCTCTGACATCACATGTGTTGTCATCATAGAGGGATTCATGTCCTGGCTATGTGGACATCGTGACCAGTAATACTTGGTCTCTGACATCACATGTGTTGTCATCATAAAGGGATTCATGTCCTGGCTATGTGGACATCGTGGATAGTAATACCTGGTCTCTGACATCACATGTGTTGTCATCAAAGAGGGATTCATGTCCTGGCTATGGGACATCGTGGCCAGTAATTATTGGTCTCTGACATCACATGTGTTGTCATCATAGAGGGATTCATGTCCTGGCTATATGGACATCGTGGCCAGTAATACTTGGTCCCTGACATCACATGTGTTGTCATCATAGAGGGATTCATATCCTGGCTATGTGGACATCGTGGCCAGTAATACTTGTTCTCTGACATCACATGTGTTGTCATCATAGAGGGATTCGTGTCCTGGCTATATGGACATCGTGGCCAGTAATACTTGGTCTCTAATATCACATGTGTTGTCATCATAGAGAGGATTCATGTCCTGGCTATGTGGACATCGTGGCCAGTAATACTTGGTCTCTGACATCACATGTGTTGTCATCATAGAGAGATTCATGTCCTGGCTATATGGACATCGTGGCCAGTAATACTTGGTCTCTGACATCACATTTTTGTTCATTCCAGGACTGATGATGACATTAAATACCTCTAACGTTGATACAGTAAAGAAAATAAAATTGACTGTGTCCAAGGTTCACCAAGTTAGTCCATTGTAGCCAAAAGTCCGCAACTCTACTTGTTACCAATTGTTGCTAACAACTCGATCAAAGCGCATCCAATCGATTCAAAGCGAACCTAAGCGATTCAAAGCTAATTAAAGCGAATCAAAGCTACTAAAAGCGAAGAAATGGGCAATTGCCTTAAAAGTGAGTGAAAAAATTCCATCAATTGTTTGACATCTGCTCTTTTGATTATCGACAACAGAAGCTATCAGAAATGAAAATATATTTATTTCAAGGTCTATAAAATTTCAGAAATTTTTGTTTCGCCAATATGGGCTGAGACTTGGTCGCAATTCTGATTCGAATGTATACGAGGTTCTTGAGAATCGATATACAAATATGTAAAAATATTTTATTCTGCGAATAAAATTATGAATATATATTCAATAAAATATTTCTATTCAAAACTCAATCTACATCAAAATTATTATAAATAAATTACCTAATTAGCATTTACACCAAAAAAAGGGTTTAATGAAGATACATTCAAGCGTATTTTTTGAATATTTTATAATTTTTTTGATTGGGCTTAAGGCATTATCACGCTTATCCAAAGAATCATAACGAATTTGTTTTATGTAACTTGGAAATATTTCTACGCCCAAATAAAAGTATATATTAAAATATCGATTTAGCGATAAACTATTTTGATAAGACTAATTTTTGACACAAATGGATCTCTATCTATAATGACGTAATTCCCAATCTCCTCATTTCTGTGATATTATATTATCTCTTTAAATATATATAATAATTTGTTAGTTATAAGATATATTTGGACAAGAGCCAATGATTAATTTGAATTTAATTTGAGAAAAATATTATTCAGAACTATGGGCATTTGTCTAAAGAGTCTATATAACTATTTATCAACAACAACATCAATCCAGCTTGTTTCCTTCACCTTGTGTTTGTTCGGTTTACATATTATAATTACTATATATATAGCTACACTGTGTGAGCGAATCTATTTAGATTGAGGCCTTTTGGGAGTTGATACTTGGTTTTTGATGCATCAATTTTCATACATATATTCAGGTGGCGAGTAAAGAAAAAAAAAGACTTACCTTTCTATCTTTAAAAGCATTGAACAAAAATATAATTTGAAAAGTACAAACCAGAAAGGGATAAAAACGAATATATGTTATATTATTGTGATTTCTCATATTTATCAACATACATATTTTTTCTAGCATTATCATTTGTTATGAAATCGCGTAAGGAAATTCGACAATAATAACGCGAGTGTTTATAATAATAAATATAATTGAGATGTTTGAAAATAATTTTGATGTTTCGTGATGCTCTTTTCACAGATTATAGACGTACCTTTATAAAATTTATTAAGTTTGGGCGAAATATTATTATCAACGATGGTGAAGAGAGCATATCTGTCAAATTCTCCTGAACAGATTGTTTGTTTAATAGCAGCATTCCTGTTTTCTCAGAGTTTCATGTCTATGGCCAGCATTTTAATTATGGATATCATTCTTGGATTCCTCTTCCAGTAATCCCTTTAACCACTCTGAGTGTCGGACATGTTGTCCCAACCTGCTGGTTCTCTCAATCGACTCCAGTATTTTCTTCGATCATTTAATAACATCTACATTGTTTGGTTTGTGAATCCCTGGCATCCTTAGCACATATAGAAATTCTGTAGCAGAACCATTTTTATAATTATAATAGTCCAGGTATATATCAGGGGAGAGGGGCGGGTCATATATTCATATTCTTCAAATGAAGCTCTTCATTAAGTATATTTTCTAATCGACAAGGTTTTGGTGTTAAAATATTTCACCTTGTTGAATGCCTTCCGTTAGACTATTCTTATTTCTACGTTTCGTTGAATTTATATTTTACTTTCAAAACTCTTTGACTAAGAAGAAATTGAAGTAGTCATATTGAAGACTTTGGGTTTTACCAAAAATGATTACATTGACGATAATATATTAGACGCTTGAGCTGCCATTAATTTATCGATCTAGTCACTAATTCTAAGTTTTGGTTCCAATAGATGGCAGTTTTCATTGATGGGTTATCTTTTTTATAGGACGTGAATGTCAATAACTGTCTTATGGAATGGTCACACTTTGTCTTATAGGATGGTCACTGATTGTCTCAAAGGATGGTCACTGACTGTCTTACAGGATGGTAACTCACTGTCTTGCAGGATGTTCGCTCATTATCTTGCAGGAAGTTCACTCATTGTCTTGCAGGATGTTCACTCATTATCCTGCAGGATGTTCACTCATTGTCTTATAGGATGGTCACTCATTGTTTTACAGGATGGTCACTCATTTTCTTACAGGATAGTCACTCATTGTTTTACAGGATGGTCACTGATTATCTTACAGGATGGTAACTCACTGTCTTGCAGGATGTTCACTCATTGTCTTGCAGAATTATGATTCGTTGTCTTACAGTATGGTCACTCTCATTGTCTTGCAGAATTTTCATTTATCATCTCACAGGATGGTCACTCATTGTCTTACAGGATGATACTTGTGGATATCTGTTGCATATTTAATGCTTGTTTTGAATATTTCAATCTAGTAAATAAACCCAAGATGGCATGACTGGGAAGCTGTTGTCTATGACGCCAAGTTGTGAACAATATCATAGAATGGCAACTCGTGGTACTGTAAGATTGTACTTGTACATAGCCATCCTATTCAAACCTGAAGTTGTCTTGGACAGGAATGTATCTCCTACAAATTCTGAAGAGCTACAATGTGGTATTTGTGTACAGGACCCCCTCCAGCGGAGGGGCCGCGAAAGACGGTGAGGTTCGCCATGCTGGCCGAGGTGGAGGTGTACGATAAACGTATGCCTCCCCTCTTCCACCACGTGGCCCGCGGCCAACAAGTAAGTACCCCCCACTGATATTTCTGTGGACATTGTGGCAATGATGGCGTGTGGTTACAGTTTGTTCGCCAAGGGCCGGAGACCACGGCGGCCAGGAGATTCTGGTGAGTGCACTTATTTACCTCGTTTAGAATGGGCTTTTATAGAACTGCGAATCTCAATTTCATTTTGTGTTTCTGAATTATTTAAATACCACCTCTTTGGATAAATTCAGTTTTTTTTATTACTTAAATATGCTGTGTGACGCTGATCATATCCAGTTCCAAAAATCTCTAGTATATATGAAGTTTTTATCTTCTTTCAGTTAATTAGCAGAGAGGATAGGAAGTGCATTACCTTTTAGCTTCGATAAAAAATAAAATGGATGAAATGTGCTGTATTGAATTTACTTGATGCACATACTCAACTTTCGTTCCATAGCATGAGATTTCTTACTCATTGGAGAGTAAATAAACTATTAACAGCAATAAGTAAATATACGTAAATAAGTTTTATATTATGTATCAAATATACCTTTACGTATAGAGCAATGTTCCACCCACCAACCAACTACTATATGTGCAGGCCGCCCCTGTGGCTCATCAAGTGGCGCCAGCGCAGGCGGTCCCAGGAGCGGGAGCGACGTAAGTATTCCAGAATTTACATACTTAGGATTATAAGGTTCATATTTAGCTCATCAGTTAACTTGTTTAGAAATGCCTAAAATTTCTCTAGTGGTTGTGACATAGCCAGAATCTTGTAGTGATTTACATGTGTGTAATATTCTCTGTGTTCTTCCAGGGAGGCGTCGTTGAACGCCCTCCAAGAAGCATTCCCAGCGCAGCAGCTGTGGCCCCAGAGGCGAGCGCGGTGCAACAACTGGTCCACTGTGCGGCCAATCAAGGCGACGGGACCTGTGGTGGTGGGGAGCCACGAGCATTACCAGCGCCGAAGCTATAGCCCCAGAGGCGAGAGCGGCGCGACAACCAGTCCACTGTGCGGCCAATCAAGGCGACAGGACCTGTGGTAGTAGAGAGCCACGAGCATTACCAGCGCCGCAGCTGTAGCCCCAGAGGCGAGGGCGGCGCAACAACGGGTCCACTGTGCGGCCAATCAAGACGACGGGACCTGTGGTGATGGGGAGCCACGAGCATTACCAGCGCCGCAGCTGTAGCCCCAGAAGCGAGTGCGGCGCAACAACTGGTCCACTGTGCGGCCACTCACGGCGACGGGAACTGTGGTAATGAGGAGCCACGAGCTTTACCAGCGCCGCAGCTGTAGCCCCAGAGGCGAGGGCGGCGTAACAACTGGTCCACTGTGCGGCCAATCAAGGCGACGGGACCTGTGGTGGTGAGGAGCCACGAGCATTACCAGCGCCGCAGCTATAGCCCCAGAGGCGAGAGCGGAGCGACAACCGGTCCACTGTGCGGCCAATCAAGGCGACAGGACCTGTGGTAGTAGAGAGCCACGAGCATTACCAGCGCCGCAGCTGTAGCCCCAGAGGCGAGAGCGGCGCAACAACGGGTCCACTGTGCGGCCAATCAAGGCGACGGGACCTAAGACAGCGAAGAGACACGAGCATGATCAGCGCTGAAACTGTGGCCCCAGAGGCGAGGGCGGCGTGACAACCGGTCCACTTTGCAGCCACTCAAGGCGACAGGACCTAAGACGTCGAAGAGACACGAGCATGATCAGCGCTGCAACTGTGGCCCCAGAGGCGAGGGCGGCGTGACAACCGGTCCACTGTGCGGCCACTCAAGGCGACGGGACCTAAGATGGCGAAGAGACACGAGCATGATCAGCGCTGCAACTGTAGACCCAGAGGCGATAGCGGCGTGACAACCGGTCCACTGTGCGGCCACTCAAGGCGACGGGACCAAATATTTCATGCTCTCAATAAATTTTAAAATAAAATAAATCGTTTCATCTGAATGATAACTCTATCAACATTATCATTTTTCTTCTCAACTTCCTTTATAGGCACTGGATTATTTTAGAAAATATAATAAAAAATGAGATTTTAGTTATTTGTTAAAATTCTTATACTCGAATAAATCTGGCAAAGTAAAAAAAAATAGAGTCAACGCCTCTACTACAGCTATATATATATATATATTTGTAACATTCCAATATCCCAAATATTAGATACGAACGACAATATCAATTTAAATAAAACTGGGGTTTCCACTCAAAATGGTCTGCTGAAGCTCAACTTTTTCTATTTGAAACCATCTATTTTATTCATCCCCACAGGCCATTTTTACTCGAAACTTCGTTATATAAGGTAGAGTTTCATCTTTGTATATATATTTGTGTGGTGATTAAGAGAATGAAAATTGAGTGGAAACAATGTCCCCAGGAGGTAGGAGTTGGAGATGTGTCTGCTAGGAGTAGCCTGATGTCCAGTATATCTAAACTTCCGTTATGACCACGTCGGTCAGTTATACTTCCTGAGCATTTGAATCTAGAATTTCTATTGTCATCACAGAAGGAACGGGATGTTTAATTGAATGATGAATTTAACGGTCTTTGTGTATAAAGGAGAGATATTGTGTCAGAGAACGTGGTCTGATTGGACTCAACCTTTTCTTTTTGAAACCATCTCTTTTATTCATCTTCACACAGTTTATTTTTATTCAAACCCCCGTTATAAGGTACACAAACAGTTTCTCTGTGTATGATTCTTAAAATATATGATCTATGAATAAAAGTAAATTTCTATATAGATTGTGGTTTATGTGGGGCGAAAATCCTATATATATTCATAAGAAGGAGATATTTTATTTATTTTTATCCAACAAGAGAAGTGTTATTAAAGTATTTTGATATATATGAATATATAACTCAAAATTTGATTTGTAATTCGAAAATTAAATTCGAAAAATATATATATTTCTACATATTCAGGTTAATTTAAATTGGAAAAAACTCGGGGATACACTGCTTCGTCTAATGAAAGAACACAAAGGAGGACTCAAGACTCCAATAAGAGATGACAAAGGGGGACCCCAGACTCTAACAAGAGACGGCAAAAGAGAACACAAGACACCAAAAAGAGATGACAAAGGAGAATTCCAGTCTGCAAAAGGAGATGAGGAGGACTCCAAACTCTATCAAGAGAACACAAGGGAAAACTTAAGACTCCAATAAGAGAAGGACAATGGAGAACTTCAGTCTACAATAAGGGATGACAAAGTAGGACTCCAGTCTACAATAAGAGATGACAAAGGAGGACTCCAGTCTACAATAATAGATGACAAAGGAGAATTCCAGTTTACAATATGAGATGACAAAGGAGGACTCCAGTCTACAATAAGAGATGACAAATGAGCGAAGAGAAAGACTCGAACTAACTGCACTCGCTGGGACAGCGACCTATAAAAGGACTGAGACCTCCGGGATGGCGGAATATAAAGAAAGTGACTGGTTAATCATGAAGTTTGTTCTTTGCCAAAGAGGTGACTCTCAAATATTTAACTCTTCTATTTTTTGGTGTGATCTTTTCCTCTGTCGCTATTTGAGATCTGTAATTCTTTATTGATATGAAAATGGTTGATTTCATGCTCTCAATAAATTTTAAAATAAAATAAATCGTTTCATCTGAATGATAACTCTATCAACATTATCATTTTTCTTCTCAACTTCCTTTATAGACACTGGATTATTTTAGAAAATATCATAAAAAATGAGATTTTAGTTATTTGTTAAAATTCTTATACTCGAATAAATCTGGCAAAGTAATTAAAAATAGAGTCAACGCCTCTACTACAGCTATATATATATATATTTGTAACATTCCAATATCCCAAATATTAGATACGAACGACAATATCAATTTAAATAAAACTGGGGTTTCCACTCAAAATGGTCTGCTGAGGCTCAACTTTTTCTATTTGAAACCATCTATTTTATTCATCCCCACAGGCCATTTTTACTCGAAACTTCGTTATATAAGGTAGAGTTTCATCTTTGTATATATATTTGTGTGGTGATTAAGAGAATGAACATTGAGTGGAAACAATGTCCCCAGGAGGTAGGAGTTGGAGATGTGTCTGCTAGGAGTAGCCTGATGTCCAGTATATCTCAAATTTCCGTTATGACCACGTCGGTCAGTTATACTTCCTGAGCATTTGAATCTAGAATTTCTATTGTCATCACAGAAGGAACGGGATGTTTAATTGAATGATGAATTTAACGGCCTTTGTGTATAAAGGAGAGATATTGTGTCAGAGAACGTGGTCTGATTGGACTCAACCTTTTCTTTTTGAAACCATCTCTTTTATTCATCTTCACACAGTTTATTTTTATTCAAACCCCCGTTATAAGGTACACAAACAGTTTCTCTGTGTATGATTCTTAAAATATATGATCTATGAATAAAAGTAAATTTCTATATAGATTGTGGTTTATGTGGGGCGAAAATCCTATATATATTCATAAGAAGGAGATATTTTATTCATTTTTATCCAACAAGAGAAGTGTTATTAAAGTATTTTGATATATATGAATATATAATTCAAAATTGATTTGTCTATTTTAAATTCGAAAAATATATATGTTATATTAAGATATTATTTGAATGTTATATTAAAATATTTTATTTAAAATGTTATATAAAAATATTATTTTATTTTAAATATTATATAATTTCATAGAGTCAAATACTCTGCTAAATCGACCGCCAGAGGTCATGATGCTTCCCCTATAAAAACTCGTTGTTGTCTTCCCCGTTGGCCTTGTATTTATTTTTCTTATTTCAAAATAATTACGCAGGCCTTGTCATATTGCTCTTGACATGAATCCTGCCAAGAAGAAAAAGAAGGCCTACAAGCCTACAACCCGCATCGTGAACCTCGCCGACCTGGAGAGGGAAGATGAGATGGTGATCTCACGCAACTGCAGCATCCTGAGCTCCATTGGCCATCCTGCCCTGAAATCCCTGCATGAGGACCTGATCCGCTACATCGCCTCGCGGACTGAAATGATCAAGGCCCTCGCTACCAATGTAGAGAACCTCACTGACACCCTCGAGTCCTTCGCAGAGTTGGACGAAATTGAGGAGGCCAACAAGCCCAAGACTGCTTGCCGCGGCACTCAAACCTGCCCTGCTCCTTCCTGCAATGAAACCAGCTCCCAGACTGACCCAATCAAGCCCGCCACTCCTGCTCCTGCTGCTCTCCCTGCCAAGAAGCCTGCCTCCACCCTGCCTGCTCCTGCTCCAACCAAAAGGAAGCAGTCTGAAGCTCCCAACCCGCCTGCAAAGAGGACAAACCTGAATGGTCCTTCAAAACCTGTGCCTTCCCACGTCTCCAAGCCTGCGGCCGCCCAAGTGATCCTTCATGGAGAAAAATCGGCGGCCCACACAGTGGTCATCTCAGATGACCCACAGGCTGACCCAAGGGAGATGCTGAAAACAGTCCGCGCTGCTCACACTCTCCCCCAAGGCGTTTGGGCCTCCCTGCGCACCAAGGGGAAGCTGGTCCTCCATTCCAGCAATCCTGACACCATCCCTGAGGTTACAACCTCCCTGGCCAGCAAGTTGAATGGAATGAAGGTCCGCCAGCAGAAGGAGATCCTGCCACGGATCTGCCTCTTCAAAGTGGATGAGGAGACATCCAACTCCACAATTGAGGAGACCTTCCTGGAAACCGCTGCTGTTAGAAAACTTCCTGGGGACAAGGTGGTGCGCGTGGCGCACCGTTCTGCACCCAGAAACGGGACCTGCACCGCCTTCATCGAGGTGGACCTCAAGACCTTTAGAGCCCTGGGCGTTCGCGGGAGGATCGTGGTGGATGGAGTAATCCTCAACTTCGAGGAGTCCATCCGCGCCCGCGTCTGCTTCCGCTGTTGTGGCTTCGGCCACAACTCTGCCCAATGCACCAGAGCTCCTAAGTGCTTCCACTGCGGTGAAGACGGCCATGAAGGCCGAACCTGCCCATCCATTGCTGACCAGCGCATTTCCAAATGTGCCAACTGCTGCTCCCAGGGCCTTCCTGACAAGCACGAGGCGAGAGCCTCAAGCTGCCCCATCCTGAAGTCTAGGGCCCTCAAGTTCTAGGCCTCAAGGACCTTCTGCCTCCATTTCCATCTGCCACTTCTCCTGGATTCCTGGCCTATTCAACGCACCCGCCTCACTGCACCCTGGCGCTATTCCCCTGCTTGCCCAACGTTTCCACCACCCCTGCGAGACATCTCCTGCTTCCAGATCCTAGGGTCCCTTGCCACCTGACATCGATTTTGGGCTCAAAAATCATAACTTTTGGTTAGTAGCCCGTAAATAAAGATATTTTCTCTCCCCGTTGGCCGACCCAAAACTTTTGTACATTATGTAAATATTCTTTTGTTTCCTTATTCTACTCGCCTTAAGACAGGCATTACTTTTTACCAAATTATGTTTTATATATTCCTTTAGCACAATAAAAGCAATTACTGATCAAAACCATTATTATTTTTCTTTCAAGAAATTTAACCACGACTGCAACCACCATAGTATAATCATCAATATGATCAAAAAACAACAGAAATCTTATCTTTTTATTTTAAATTTATATAATATTAGTCGACAGGATATCTGAAACTTGTGTGAACAATATCCCGGGAGCAAAATATTTCAAATTCAATTATGCAAATCCTTCACTCAAAAATAGCTGATTTTCTAATGTGAAAATTCTTCTTCGATCAAACATAATCCACTCCAATCAAAATATTCATTTACAATCGAAAATATAAAGCTTCAATTAAACATAGCTCATTTTTCATTATGCAAATAAAACATAACCTACTTTAACAAGACATAGCCCAATTCAAACAAACATATCTCTCCACAACCAAACATAGCTCAATTATGCAAATCAAACATAACCTACTCCAATCAAAAATAGTCTTCTCCATCAAAAAATAGTCACCTACAAACAACAATAGTCACCATCAAGCCATAGACAAACTACAATCAAAAATAGCCTTCTACAATCAAAAATACCTATCTCCAAACAAACATAGCCATCTCCAAACAAACATAGCCATCTCCAAGCAAAAATAGCCATCACCAATCAAACATAGCCATTTCCAAGCAACCATAGCCTTCTCCACACTCAACCATAGCATTCTTCACAAACAACCATAGCTTCAACAAGTCATCCCCATCTACAGCCATCTCCAGCCATCACATCTTCCGCCCAACACCAGCCATCTCCCGGAAAATCCACTCCAGCCATAGCCATCCCTTTCCAGGTACTTTGTGTCTACCTTTTACTTATTATCTCTTTTTGACTTTTTAATCCTCATCATGATTTTCAATAGTTTTAAATCGCCTATTATAGTTATATTCCTTTTTATGCAAATCAATCTCAAATATCAATTTTACCATATCTCTTTTTGCCCCTTAAATTTGAACCACACCTTTTAATCCTTTTAAGCATTTTATTTCTTTGTATAATTAGTTATCTCTCTCCTAGATATATTTCATTCAATATACCCTTTAAACATTTGCAATTATGTTCAACCATTTCACCATATCATTTTTTATGATTCTATATTTAAAGCAGTCGGCCAGGAGAACAACAACAAAATAATATTACCTATTTCTCACATCTTCAATATTTTATTAAACTATCTTTAGCATTTTTTAAAATTATATTTCTTCTATATATTTTCGTTAATGGACACTATACCTTATAGATTCACATTTCCATATATTTGAAATTCCCAACCTTTTAATATTTTTCTTTTTTAATCTCATTACTTGATGTTATATTATTTCAAAATATTTAATTTTTACCCCATTACTTAATCCATATGTAATATCTGAAAGCGTACCTAACTAATATGTAAATTTAGCGAGGCCAACATATGTAAATTTCAACTTTTGTTTTTGTTCACCTTGATTATTTTTAAATGACCATTTTTTATTCTTACCATTGCCTTTTTTAAAACTTAACATGTTCATTCCTTATTTGCACATTTTCCTTTGTACATAAACCTTTGTCTCAACTTTTTTTTTTTCTCAAATGATCATTCTTTATTCTTACCATTAATTCATTCATCTTTACATGTTTTCTTGTTTTCACATTTTCCTTTGTACATAATTAAACTTTGCCTTCAACTTATTGTTTTTTTTTTATCATAAATGTCTTTTATCATCAAATGTTTTAGCATTGCCATATATCTTTTGCCAATTATTTTTCATATTGTTTTCAATGTTCTTCATATTTTCATTTTATACTTTTGTAAATATCATTCATTTTATTTTCTTCCTCATTAATAATATTTGTATCATTTTATCATGTTTTTCCCAATCTATTGACTCACAACAAGTCAATATGATCAAGGGATATCATCCTTTTATTTCCCACTTTTTTAATATGCATTCATTTTATTTTTCTTCCACATTTCTAATATTATGTGTATCATTTTTATCCTTGTCTTTTCCAATCTATTGGTTCACAGTAAGCCAATATGATTATGGAACACTTTTTTTCTCTCTCTTTGCATTTTCACTCTATACCACATTTTCACTCTATGCCACATATTTGTAATCATTTACACTTTATACCATTATGTAGTTTCCTGTCTATTGGTTACCATATTTAAAACCAATATGATAAGTGAATATCACCTCTCACATTATTTTCTTTCCATTGATCATTTTATCTTTTTTTTAAGCTATATTTTTATCACTTTACTCTGAATTAACTCATATTATTATTTTCACAGGGGGGAAATGTTATATTAAGATATTATTTGAAATGTTATATTAAAATATTTTATTTAAAATATTATATAAAAATATTATTTTATTTTAAATATTATATAATTTCATAGAGTCAAATACTCTGCTAAATCGACCGCCAGAGGTCATGATAATTCCCCAATAAAAACTCGTTGTTGTTCTTCCCCATTGGCCGACCCAAAACTTTTGTACATTATGTAAATATTATTTTGTTTCCTTATTCTAATCGCCTTAAGACAGGCATTACTTTTTACCAAATTATGTTTTATATATTCCTTTAGCACAATAAAAGCAATTACTGATCAAAACCATTATTATTTTTCTTTCAAGAAATTTAACCACGACTGCAACCACCATAGCATAATCATCAATATGATCAAAAAACAACAGAAATCTTATCTTTTTATTTTAAATTTATATAATATATATATTTCTACATATTCAGGTTAATTTAAATTGGAGAAAACTCGGGGATACACTGCTTCGTCTAATGAAAGAACACAAAGGAGGACTCAAGACTCCAATAAGAGATGACAAAGGGGGACCCCAGACTCTAACAAGAGACGGCAAAAGAGAACACAAGACACCAAAATGGGATGACAAAGGAGAATTCCAGTCTGCAAAAGGAGATGAGGAGGACTCCAAACTCTATCAAGAGAACACAAGGGAAAACTTAAGACTCCAATAAGAGAAGGACAATGGAGAACTTCAGTCTACAATAAGGGATGACAAAGTAGGACTCCAGTCTACAATAAGAGATGACAAAGGAGGACTCCAGTCTACAATAATAGATGACAAAGGAGAATTCCAGTTTACAATATGAGATGACAAAGGAGGACTCCAGTCTACAATAAGAGATGACAAATGAGCGAAAAGAAAGACTCGAACTAACTGCACTCGCTGGGACAGCGACCTATAAAAGGACTGAGACCTCCGGGTTGGCGGAATATAAAGAAAGTGACTGGTTAATCATGAAGTTTGTTCTTTGCCAAAGAGGTGACTCTCAAATATTTAACGCTTCTATTTTTGGTGTGATCTTTTCCTCTGTCGCTATTTGAGATCTGTCATTCTTTATTGATATGAAAATGGTGGATTTCATGCTCTCAATAAATTTTAAAATAAAATAAATCGTTTCATCTGAATGATAACTCTATCAACATTATCATTTTTCTTCTCAACTTCCTTTATAGACACTGGATTATTTTAGAAAATATCATAAAAAATGAGATTTTAGTTATTTGTTAAAATTCTTATACTCGAATAAATCTGGCAAAGTAATAAAAAATAGAGTCAACGCCTCTACTACAGCTATATGTATATATATATTTGTAACATTCCAATATCCCAAATATTAGATACGAACGACAATATCAATTTAAATAAAACTGGGGTTTCCACTCAAAATGGTCTGCTGAGGCTCAACTTTTTCTATTTGAAACCATCTATTTTATTCATCCCCACAGGCCATTTTTACTCAAAACTTCGTTATATAAGGTAGAGTTTCAGCTTTGTATATATATTTGTGTGGTGATTAAGAGAATGAACATTGAGTGGAAACAATGTCCCCAGGAGGTAGGAGTTGGAGATGTGTCTGCTAGGAGTAGCCTGATGTCCAGTATATCTCTAACTTCCGTTATGACCACGTCGGTCAGTTATACTTCCTGAGCATTTGAATCTAGAATTTCTATTGTCATCACAGAAGGAACGGGATGTTTAATTGAATGATGAATTTAACGGCCTTTGTGTATAAAGGAGAGATATTGTGTCAGAGAACGTGGTCTGATTGGACTCAACCTTTTCTTTTTGAAACCATCTCTTTTATTCATCTTCACACAGTTTATTTTTATTCAACCCCCCGTTATAAGGTACACAAACAGTTTCTCTGTGTATGATTCTTAAAATATATGATCTATGAATAAAAGTAAATTTCTATATAGATTGTGGTTTATGTGGGGCGAAAATCCTATATATATTCATAAGAAGGAGATATTTTATTCATTTTTATCCAACAAGAGAAGTGTTATTAAAGTATTTTGATATATATGAATATATAACTCAAAATTTGATTTGTCTATTTTAAATTCGAAAAATATATATATTTCTACATATTCAGGTTAATTTAAATTGGAGAAAACTCGGGTATACACTGCTTCGTCTAATGAAAGAACACAAAGGAGGACTCAAGACTCCAATAAGAGATGACAAAGGGGGACCCCAGACTCTAACAAGAGACGGCAAAAGAGAACACAAGACACCAAAATGAGATGACAAAGGAGAATTCCAGTCTGCAAAAGGAGATGAGGAGGACTCCAAACTCTATCAAGAGAACACAAGGGAAAACTTAAGACTCCAAAAAGAGAAGGACAATGGAGAACTTCAGTCAACAATAAGGGATGACAAAGTAGGACTCCAGTCTACAATAAGATATGACAAAGGAGGACTCCAGTCTACAATAATAGATGACAAAGGAGAATTCCAGTATACAATATGAGATGACAAAGGAGGACTCCAGTCTACAATAAGAGATGACAAATGAGCGCGAAGAGAAAGACTCGAACTAACTTCACTCGCTGGGACAGCGACCTATAAAAGGACTGAGACCTCCGGGATGGCGGAATATAAAGAAAGTGACTGGTTAATCATGAAGTTTGTTCTTTGCCAAAGAGGTGACTCTCAAATATTTAACTCTTCTATTTTTTGGTGTGATCTTTTCCTCTGTCGCTATTTGAGATCTGTCATTCTTTATTGATATGAAAATGGTAATTTTGGGATTATAAAGAAAGTATTTTTTTATTTGTAAATTGGATTCATTCTCTATATAAGTTCTAAACGATATATTGAGCATCGTAATATAATATATTTTCTTATAAAATGTTTCGATTTAATGAAAAAATATATGAATTAGGAATTTTTTTTTGAAGAAGCTTCATATAAATGGGATTTCACTAAAATAAAACTAAATCTAGAATAATTTTATATGAAAATGGTAATATTGGGATCATAGAGTTCGTCGTTTTTATTTGTGAAGTGGATACCTTCTCTATATAAGTTCTTAATGATATAATGAGCATTTTAATATTATATAAATTCTCATCAAATGTTTTGAATTGATAAAAATTCAGGGATTTAGGAATAATAGTTTAAAAGGTGTTCCGACTATATTAAAACTAAACCTAGAAATATTTTATATACAAGAGAGCGGTAATACTTTACACGACATCTTTCCAGTCCACAGCAGAAATTGTGATGTAATTCGTGGAATCCTGATATCCATGTACACTTATTATTATTTTCATTTCACCTGTAGTGAAAATCTCATTTGGGAGAAACGTGTAGGTGTGAGATGTTTTCAGAAGGAATTAAGAGGTTCCAACCCACCGAGATTTTATTTCATCCACTTCAATTGAAAAGTTAATTGAATAGGATTTCTACCAGTAGCATTTATTCAGCTAATCAAATAGAATTTTGTGATTTTATTTGATGTTTTTTTGTACTCGTAAGTTTAAGAAAAAATCACAACCGTTCTGATAACCTCCTTCACTGCGCCATCAGCTAAAATCAAAAGGGTTAGAATTTCCCAAATCTTGAATTATTATTGAATAATATTATTAAAGGTGAATATAATAGATAGTAATGATGTACTAGAGCGCCATCTGTTATCAAATTATAAAACTATTTTAGTGGCGTATTATTCTTTTTAAAATAAAACAATTTCTACTGTCCTTACTGCGATGAAAAAATTAAAGGAAGGGCCTGGCTCATCAGTGGTGAACCCTCCCAGCGATTTCGCCAGTTTAATAGATTGTAAATTATTATTTTTAGTGGAGTGATCTAATGAGAAGATTTCATCTCTTTGTAGCGAGGGCACGTGAATAAATTCACATGTTTTACCATCTCAGAGGGATTCATGTTCTGGCTACATCGAGATTTTGGCCTAAATTACTCGATCTCTGACATCACATGTGTTGTCATCATAGAGGGATCTATGTACTGGCTATGTGGACATCTTGTCCAGTAATACTTGGTCTCTGACATCACATGTGTTGTCATCATAGAGGGAATCATGTCCTGGCTATGTGAAATCGTGGCCAGTAATACTTAGTCTCTGACATCATATGTGTTGTCATCATAGAGGGAATCATGTCCTGGCTATGTGGACATCGTGGCCAGTAATACTTGATCTCTGACATCACATGTATTGTCATCATAGAGGGAATCATGTCCTGGCTATGTGGACATCGTGGCCTGAAATACTTGGTCTCTGAAATCACATGTGTTGTCATCATAGAGGGAATCATGTCCTGGCTATGTGGACATCGTGGCCAGTAATACTTGGTCTCTGACATCACATGTGTTGTCATCATAGAGGGATACATGTCCTTGCTATGTGGACATCGTGGCCAGTAATACTTGGTCTCTGACATCACATGTGTTGTCATCATAGAGTGATTCATGTCCAGGCTATGTGGACATCGTGGCCAGTAATACTTGGTCTCTGACATCACATGTGTTGTCATTATAGAGGGATTCATGTCCTGGCTATGTGGACATCGTGGCCAGTAATACTTGGTCTCTGACATCACATGTGTTGTCATCATAGAGAGATTCATGTCCTGGCTATGTGGACATTATGGCCAGTAATACTAGTCCTTGACATTATATCATTGGTCAATCCAGGGATAATCATGACATTAAATAACTCTAAGGATAGTACAGTAAAGAGAATAAAATTATCCATGTCCAGGTTCCACTAAGTTAGTCCATTGTAACCAGAAATCTCCAACCCAACTTGTAACCAATTGTTGCTAACAACTCGAGCAAAGCGCATCCAATCGATCAAAAGCCAATTAAAGCGAATCAAAGCTAATCTAAGCGAATCAAAGCTAATCTAAGCGAATCAAAGCGACTAAAAGCGAAGAAATGGGCAATTGCCTTAAAAGTGAGTGACACAATTCCATCGTTTGTTTTACATTGATCCCTATTGCTTTTCGACAACAAAATCTACGAGAAATGTGAAGATATTCATATCAAGATCCACACAAAATATTTAATTATCTGTTTCCCGCCGAATTCGGCCAAAACTTGGTCGCACTTTTGATTCGAAACGAGTTTCTTGAGAATTGATGAAAAGAATTCTATCAACACCCTTTTTTATGATTGAATTTATAAATATATTTTAGAAATTTTTATATATCAAAACTTTTTAAATAACTTAAAAGGATAATAAATAAATCTACAAAATCCTCAAATTTCCAAAGAAAGGATTCAATGAAGTTAAAATAGGTTCAAATGCACTATATGGATAGTTTACAATAGCTCTTTCTTGCGTTTTATGCATATTTGGAAAGATAGTCACACTAAATCGAGGGTCATAATGAATATATATTTTCTATGCAAATCTTTATACGCCTAACTTAAAAGAATATATTCAAATTTTTATATGGCGGAAAACTATCCCGATAAGAATACTTTTTTGACATAAATGGAACTCTCTTTGAGGGAAGATTTATCTCTTTCTCCATTTTTGTGATGTTATTTTGTCTTCTCACATGATACATCGTCCAATATTTAATGAATTATGAGTTACAAGATCTCTTTGAACAAGAGCTGATGATATTTTGAATTTTATTTGAAAGAAAGGAGTTTCAGAACTATTTGCGTGTGTCTAAACAAACAATATAAAGTAAATCAGCAATTACACAGCTTGTATCCTTCACCCTGTGTACATTCGGATTATATTTAATAATTACCATGTATAAATACACTGTATATGCGACTCTTTAAACTGGAAACCCTTTGTATTTGATACTTGATTTTTGGTACTTTATTCTTATACTTATATTCAGAGGGAAACCTCACCTTTTTATCTTTAACATTACTGAGCAAAACTATTTTCAAAAAAATAATAACTATAAAGCGATAAACAAATATGCTATATTATTGTTTTCTCATATATGTCTACCATCATACATTTATTTCATGCCTCTATTTTTTATTAAATCGCGTAAGGTAGTTTGATAACAACGAGTGTTCACATAAATAATTTTATTCAGAGTGCTTGAATATACTTTTTAATATATTTTAAGACATAACTCTTTAAAACATTATTAAGATGGAGCGAAAACCTAAAAGAGCGTTTATTTCACGAGAGTTTAGTTTTATAAATATATTTGTTACAAATAACCAATTTTACATCAGATATATCAACAATGATTAGAGAGCATAACTGTTAGATTCTTTTCAATAGATTGGTTGTTCGTTAGCAGCATTCATAGTTTAATGTCTATAGCCAGTATTTTAATTACAAGGTGCGTTCATTAATTTCCAGGACTGCTCTGTATTTTTGAAAAAATAAAACAAATAAAAAAAACTAATTTAATATTTTTCAAAATATGCCCTTCCTGCCTCAATACACCTGTTCCATCTTTTTTTCCAATTGTCGAAGCAGGAGATAAAATCACTTTTTGAGAGGTTACTCAAGGTTGCCTTAGATTCAGCCTGTATCATATCAACGTTGTCAAATTTCCTTCCTTTTAACTTCATTTTCAATTTAGGATAGAGGAAAAAGTCATTGGGGGCTAAGTCGGGGGAATAGGGTGGATGAGGGATCTGCATGGTTGAATGCTTGGCCAAGAACTGCAAAACAACATGGGCTGTGTGCGGCCGCGCATTATCGACGTGAAGTATCCAGTCATTGTTTTGCCATGTTTCAGGTCTTTTAAGGCGCACTGCCTCCCTTAAGCGCCTCATTATTCCCAAATAAACCTCTTGATTAATTGTACGTCCGAAAGGAATAAATTCATGGTGAACCAGACCATTAATATAAAAAAATGTAACAAGCAATGTCTTGACTTTAGATTTTGTAAATCTTGCCTTTTTGGGTTTCGTTTCCCCTCTTTCAATCCATTGGCTGGATTGACGTTTGGTTTCCGGGTCATACTGATACACCATGTCTCATCCCCGGTAATGATTTTCTACATCCATTCTGGATAGGTCCGAGTCATTTCAACAATGTTTTTGCAGACATCCATTCTAACCTCCTTTTGTTCCTCTGTTAGAATCCGGGGAACAAATTTTGAAGACGTCCGGATTAGGTCCGAATCTTTTGTTACTATTTGATGACACGGTCCTACAGATAGTCCAGTCTCTGAAGATAGGTCTTTAATATAAATTCTTCTGTTAGATTTAATTAATTCCTTTATTTTGAGCTTGTTTTCCTCGCAACGTAATGATCTTGTACGCCCAGTATGCTGATCATCGTTTACCTTTTCCCGACCTTTTAGGAAGCGTGAAAACCATTCAAAAGTTCTTGAACGGGATGAAGCTGCATCGCCAAAAGCTTCTTTAATCAATTCATACGTCTCAGTAGCACTTTTTTTTTCAATTTAATGCAGATTCTCTGCTCTTCGAAAATGGCCATTTTAAAATTAGAAATGCGAACCTTACAAGGAAGTTGTTTTGTTCTATTTTTAGATCGGCGAAAGCGTCACGACCATTCGTGCTTTCAGTCAGGTGTGTTCGAATGTCCAATATTTAACTCTTTATAAAATTTTGTCTTTAGCTTTTTCATTTATTTTATTTTTTAACCAGTCCTGGAAATTAATGAACGCGCCTTGTATATCGTTAGAAATTTTCATGAAATGGTTCATGGATTTCATTCTTGTATTTCCCTCCAGTAATCCACTCTGAGTGTTGGATATGATGTCCAGACCTGCTGGTTCTCTCAATCGTCTCCAGTATTCTTAATCACTATATGATCATTTTATAACATCTTCATTGTTTGGTCTGTCAATCCATGGTATTCCTAGCACATATAGAAAGTCTATAGCAGAACAATTTACATATTTCTAAGAGTCCAGGTATATATCGGGGGGGGGGGGGTCATATATTCATTATCTTCAAATGGAGATCATCATAATTATATATTTTTAATTGACAAGGTTTTTAATGTTAAAATATTTTTCCTTTTAAATGTCATTTCCTTTAGAATATTTTTGTCTTTTAATTTCTTCAACTTTATATATTTTACTTTTAAACTTTTTGACTGTGAAAATTGAAGCCTTAATATTAAAGTGTTTGTGTTCTCATAAATAATAACACCAATATATTGTGGGCTCGAGTCGAGAGCGGCGCTTCAACCGGTCCATCGTGTGGCCACTCAAGGCGACGGGACCAGTGGTGGCGAAGAGCCACGAGCATGACCAGCGCCGTAGCTGTGGCCCTAAAGGCGAGAGCGGCGCTTCAACCGGTCCAATGTGCAGCCACTCAAGGCGACGGGACCTAGGATGGCGAAGAACCACGAGCATGACCAGTGCCGTAGCTTTGGCCCTAGAGGCGAGAGCGGCCCTTCAACCGGTCTATCGTATGGCCACTCAAGGCGACGGGACCAGTGATGGCGAAGATACACGAGCTTGACCAGCGTTGCAACTGTGGCCCCAGAGGCTAGAGCGGCGCTACAACAGGTCTTTTGTAGACTTGGCCCTACATCTGTGACAACTAGCAAAGGAAGTTTTGCTTATTTTTCTAAATTCCACATTTACCTAATATGAACCCTTGACCTGGAGTCCTCCTTGATCCCACTGCTTGAGAGCTATGTTCTCCTTAACTAATCTTTTATTTTTTCATAGTGCATTGAAAGCTCTCTCCGAGATTATAGATCTGCCTGTGCAAGAGTCAATTTGCATATCAAGATTTATTTGATCAATGCGCACACACACACACACACACACAATTTCAAGTGCATACTATTATCATAACTTCTTTCGGGAATAAAGTTTGTATTTACCCTCTCCTGATCAATCGAGTTTACATTTTTCCCTTTCTTCCTGTAGCAGATGGCTTCTACATGTCCTAATTTCCCACAAACATAGCACTTAGCATTCTTAAAGAAGCATCTTTCTTGTTGGTGGTTCCTTTTCCCACAATGTTTGCAAGGATACTTCCAAGTTTTCACCTTTCGATCATTTTCCTTTTTCTTCTCCTTTACAAGAAACAGATTTTCCCGATTCCTCATTGTAGCCACATCTTTAGATGCCATCTCGCTGCTCGAATCAATATTCTGCGCTCTTTCAAAAGTTAGATCATATACTGAAAGAAGTCGTTCTTGCAAATTTGCATCTTTAACTCCACAGACTAAGGCATCTCTTAGTCGATCATCTATGTCTGAAAATTCACAATTTTGGCTCAACTTTTTCAACGCCGCAACGAATTCAGAGATAGATTCATCACATTCTTGTTTCCTTCTATGGAAATTAAATCTTTCTATGAAGACGTTTGGCTTGGGATTAAAATGTAATTTTGCCAGTTTAACGATTTCTGCATTTTCAAGTTTGCCGATGTCATTTGGAGCAACTATAGTTTTAATAAGATCAAATGTCGAGGCACCGCAAAAAGTAAAAAAAAATCGCTTTTCTTTTTCCTTCTTTTAGAATATCATTTGCTTCGAAAAGTAGTCTAGTCGTTCTATATAACTATCAAACGAATATTTTGAATCTTTAAAATCAAATGGTTCAATTGCGTTCATTAATGCCATCGATAGAATAATTTTAAACTTTTCTTTATACAAATCAAATCTCTTTTGCAAATATGCAAATTTTTGATTATTAGATTCAGAATAGGTATCAAAATAAAAGATAAACGAAATTTAACTTCAGTGATACAAATGCGTATATAAGAGGTTTGTTCAAAAAGTATCGCGACTTTTGAATTTTCGCGGGTTACGTATATTCGAATTTCGATCTTTTTGTTGCTTTATGTTGGTACTCATGTCTCTCACTTATGCCGACAAGCTCGGCCATTTTGAATGTTCACTTAATTGTTGACAGGTGCTTTGCTTGCAGGTGTTTTGGATCGTCTTCGATTTTTACCTATTTAAAAAATGGATCAAAGAACCTGTATCAAATTTTGTGTGAAAAACGAAATTAAGTGCGCGGATGCATTCCGAATGTTGACTGTGGCATACGGAGAAGCTACCTTTGACCGAAGCAACGTTTATCGGTGGTACAAAATGTTCTCAGAAGGCCGAGAAGATGTGAACGACGAAGAGCGTGCCGGACGCCCGAGCACTTCAACAACAGACGAAAAAATTAATGAAGTGGAGAAAATGATATTGGCCAATCGTCGAATCATCGTTAGAGAAGTTGCTGAGGACCTAAACATATAGTTTGGCTCGTGCCATTCGAATTTTATCAATGATTTGGGCATGAGACGGGTCGCCGCGAAATTCGTACCAAAATTGCTCAATTGCGACCAACAACAGCATCGCATAAACATTGCTAATGAGATGTTGGGCTCTGTCCGCGACGAACCAAATTTGCTCCAGAGGGTCATAACTGGTGACGAAGCGTGGGTTTATGGTTATGACGTGGAAACCAAAGCTCAATCATCTCAATGGAAGCTGCCGCACGAACCAATCCCGAAAAAAGCGCGCCAAGTTCGGTCGAATGTGAAAGTTTTGCTGACAGTTTTCTTCGATTGCAGGGGCGTGGTGCATCATGAGTTCTTGCCACAGGGTAGAACGGCCAATAAGGAATATTACCCGCAAGTTATGCGCAATTTTGCGAAGCAATCCGCCAGAAACGCCCGGATTTGTGGAAGAACAAAAATTGGCTTTTGCACCACGATAACGCCCCTGCTCACACATCGTTGCTTGTGCGCGACCTTTGGCCAAAAACAACAAACTAATAATGCCGCAGCCACCGTATTCCCCAGATCTGGCCCCCTGTGACTTTTTCTTGTTCCCTAAACTGAAGAGGCCCATGAAAGGACGACGCTACACTTGACGAGATGAAGACGGCATCGAAGGAGGAGCTGAAAAAAAAAATAAAAAATATATTTTGAAGTGCTTTGAAGATTGGAAAAACCGTTGGCACAAGTGTATAATATCTCATGTGGATTACTTTGAAGGGGACAAAATAGCTATTCATGAATAAATAAATAATTTTTGAAAAACACAAAAGTCGCGATACTTTTTGAACACCTCGTACACTTACGTTAAGTTGGTCCTCGTCCCCAATGTTATATCCTCTATGGCATGTAGGATCTAGGAGAGGCAATCAGGTGACACAAGATGATATATACACATGTATGATGATGATAAATAACTACACAATAAGTCAATGACAACAATAATATGTTGACAATACACAATAAAACTCTTTTTACAAAATAAACTTATCACAGAATTAGAAACAGCATTACAAAACATTGATCTGAATAAGACACCAGGACCCGATGGAATATTTGGACAGATGATTTTGGACAGATAACCTCACAGAAACAGGAAAAACAAGATTACTACAAATCCTTAATGACTCATGGAAATCACACACACTCTCAAAAGATTGGAAAAATCTACAATAATACCATTGGTTAAATCTAACAAAAATTCATAAAATCCAAATAGCTATCTTCCTATTTCACTTACATCAATATTATATAAAATAATGGAATGAATTATTGTCATTCGTCTAAACTATCAGAATATATGGATTCAGAACAGGAGACTCAACTATAGACCAAATATTATACTTCACCCAAATAGTTGAAGATACCCAAAACAATAAACCAACTACACTTACAGTTGCAGCTTTTCTAGACCTAAGACAAGCCTTAGAAAAAATCTGGAAAAATAAATTAATAATCAAATTATATAAAAATTCGATATAGATGGAACGCACCTTTATGGATATCTGAATTTCTTAAGAAAAGAAACTTCAAAATTAAACATAACCAAGCCACTTCTAAAACCTTCACAACCTCACAGGGTATCCCACAAGGACCTGTACTGAGCCCTCTCCTTTTCGATCTCCACCTTACAGGCATTGAAAATGAAATGCAAGAAGATAATGAAATTTCATTATATTCTGATGATATTGTTACATGGATGACAAGGCCAAGATACTGGAGTAAAATTGGGGAAAGAGGGGTGGACTCCAGCTGCCCCCGCTGCCGTGTGACAGGCGCCAAAAACAGCATTCCTGTTTGTGGAAGGGGAGAATCTGGTTACATCTGCGGCAAGGAGAAGACGTAGCGACTTGCCCCCGGGCGTGTGGATGATCCTACAAGGTGGTGCCAGGAGAGACTGACATCGGAGCGACCTACAAGGTGGTGTGGGCCAGGCTGCATGTGTATAGTGTGGGGCTGGAACGATTCACACCGTTAAGGTCAATCTACTACCGCCAGGAAATCCTGATGGCTTTTCAAAAACAATCACAGCAACTAATAGCCCACGTACTCAATGTCTGAGGAGACAAAAGACAAGTCCAGGTGATGAAGATCCCGGCAAGACCATCACAACAAAGACCATCACGTCGGGAGACGTCGTAAGTGGACTGTCAGAATCTACGTTAGAAGATTCTCCCGTGATCCAGAAGTCCGAAGAATGTCGACAGCAGAAAATTATCCAGACTGGTTGTGTAGCGGAGGAGGGCGAGCTGATCGCCTCCGACAACGGCTGTGGCATGAGTGTTTTGAACCAAATCAAGCGGACGGAAGGAGGGTGCACTCCAGGTGATACACAGTGTGGAAATTCAACCCTTGGGATACATTTGAAATACTTCAGGAAAACAACAACGATCTTGGCGAGCTGCAGTGCGACAGCGTGGCTGACTTCTGCCAGAGTGCCAGACTGTCAGGGACTACAGCGGCGATCCAACTGGACGGGACGGAGCTGGGTGCTCCGTGGAAGTGAGACAAGACTAGATGGTCGAAGCACCCCGAAGTTGGAGCTGGCGACCCAACTGAACGGGATAGAGCATTGGGCGCTCTGTGGAAGACCGACGACAAGGTCTGTGACGCGGAAGTCTCGCGCAATGTGTCAGCGCAGGCGTCTGCAATGCAAGCTGAAAAGATGTGCCAAGAATGTGTACCCATCATCTTCGTTCTTTCGCCCGACAAGGTCAATATCAAACAGCCACCACCTAGAAAAAGTTCTACCGACGTTGAGACTACGACGGGGCCCGACACCTCCAGAAGGTTTAAGAAATTCACAGCTCTGTGCGGGGTCGGCACGAAAAGACCCAGGATTGAAGGGCTTGGAAAGAGAGAGCTTCTAAAGCAAGACAATGGGAAACCTACAGAAGAAAGGAAGTTTCCCGAACACCTCTGGAAGTCTAACAAGGGCAAATACATGCTGGAAGGCCACTATATAGTCAGAGTAGATCAAGAAAGCGCATTCACTGTTGATACCCACGATTTACCGCCCTGTCTTGGGGAGAAGCGGCGAAAGCGCAAAACAAAAGTTCTCAACCCTATGGAAATGCACATAGCGGCTACAGAGTGTTCAAAAGGAAAAATCCAAATATCTGATGAAAGCATCGAAGGCAGTGGAATATGGTCGGCATCATGTGGAGTACCACCGCCCTGTGCTAGACGGAAATACAATTCTGTGGCGTTGGAACTGATTGAGAGTGGAAAGTAAGTCTGATTTAGGATGTGGTTCTGAAAGCAAGGGCTGGTGCTAATCCTGCCGCTACGCTTCCGGGAGGCTGACGAGCCTCATGTGGCCAGAGACGTCAGGGAAATCAAAGGGCCACCGATTAGCGCCGCTGGTGAAATCCGTACTTTTCGGGCCGAAAAGGATTGGGAAGGGGGCAGTGTTACATGGATGACAAAGCCAAGATACTAGAGTAAAGTTGGGGAAAGAGGGGTGGACTCCAGCTACCCCCGGTGCCATGTGGCAGGCACCAAAAACAGCATTCGTGTTTGGGGGAGGGGAGATTCTGGTTACATCTGCGGCAAGGAGAAGATGTGGCGACTTGCCCCCGGGCGTGTGGATAATCATACAAGGCGGTGCCAGGAGTGACTGACATCGGAGCGACCTACAAGGCGGTGTGGGCCAGGCTGCATGTGTATAGTGTGGAGCGGAACGCTTCACAAGAGGACGTCCACGGCGCCTCATATGTGTATCTTTGTGGCATCCTGAGTAGACAAAGTACATGAATAGCGTCTGGGTACGACGTAACAATATTATAGTGTGGAGCTCCAAACCTAATCTCAAAGATTTTGAGAACTCAGTAAACAAATCTCTGAAATATATCTCCAAATTCGCTCAAAAACATAAATTGACTATCAATCCACTTAAATCAGAAACCTTACTTTTCACCACAAATAGAAATCTTTTCAATCAAAAGCCCAATATAGTACTGAATTCGACAGCTCTGAATCATAATAAATGCTCAAACTACCTTGGATTTTCACTGGATACAGAGATAACATGTCATAATCATAAATAAAATTACAGAAAAATGCAGAAAAATATTATCAATATTAAAACACCTTGCAAGAACTGACTGGGGACTCTCAGACCCTCAAGATTACATATGAAACCTTTATCAGACCAATATTAAAATACGGCCTGTCCATTAATGCAATTGCATCCCAAACATCGCTATTCAAAATTGATCAAATACAAACCTCACGTGCCAAAATCATTATGGGTCTTAGAAGATCATGCCCAAATAACATAGCCCAACATGAAGCAGAATTATATATTAATCCCTCTTAACCCTTATCTGGACGGGTTGGGTAGATTCTGCCCATGCATAAACTTAATATAGGAAAAATATATTTTTTTCGTTTACCTAGAGCTACCAGCTTTCGTGTATTCTAATTTTACAGTGATACAAACATTTTCCATCCATCGTTTATAAATATCAATTTTTGGAGGTGGGTTAAATTTGCATGTGAGGGCGGGTTCTGCCCAGCCCGTTAAAGAAGCGTGAGAATTTTTCGTGTCAGTGTTAGCTCGTGGCTCATACTTGAGTCTCTATCTTCCACTATTTTTAGCTTTCTTTTACAAAATAACACTTCTTTCTTTGGATAAGTATAATTATCAATCGAGTCAACAGAGAGAACTATCCCTGCCAACCCAATATATATATATATAGGTTTTAGAGATTAGTCGACCACACTTTGGAAGAAATATTCCAGCAGACAATTGATTCACTTCAGTAGAATTAGTTGATAAGTTGAAAGAACATGGCCTTACATACTTAGAAACAATGAGAAAAAGCAAACCTTATATTCGCCACAATTTCAACCGCACCCTAATAGAGAATCAGGAACATCTATTTTTGGTTTCACTGGAACAACCACTTTAGTCTCCTATGTTCCAAAAAAATAATCAGATTTATAAAAGGGTAAAAAAGAAAGGAGTCATTTTATTGGCGATCTTGGGAGAGCATTGACTGATGAACACCTGGCCACATGTAATCTCAATTCTCTCCCACTGGAATTACAGACGACAATTCAAGAAAAATTATGGTTCAAGTAAACCAAGTGAATCTACGATACCACAACAATCTGATACTCCAAAAAGGTGCTACAAATGTCCATCAAAAAACGCAGTAAAAAATAAAATTCCTTTGCTCTGTATGTCAACTAAGCGTTTGCAATAACATTTCTTTATTATTTGTGAAAGCTGTAAATAGATTATATTCTGAATTTTTAAAAGTCAAAATTTGTATTTTAACTCTATATTAATTAAATATTGATTTCAATCAATATTTAGCTCTTATTTCATAACGTTACATAGGTGGGTTGAATCTACCCAACCCGTCCAGTTACGTTAGAAAAATCCACCCGTCCAGTTAAGGGTTAACCTAAGAAAAGACAATCATTAACAGCAAAATATATCAATAAACTGAAAAGCTTTTATTCACAACACACAACAGGCCAATTTATTAAAAATTGGAACAAAAAACAACGTCTCAAAAAACCTACCCCCCTAGGCCTTGCTCACTCCAATAATCTTTTACAATTTAATACTGAAAAACTTATATAAAACCGACTAACAACCCCATAAAACCTCTGCTAAATATAAAATTCTCGCCACCTTAGAAGACAACTTACCTAAAAATAATTCCTGTCAACCAGATATATTCAGAAGCATTACTTTGTGATTAGTGATTAGTGATTAGTACTTAGTGATTTAATGAGAAGATTTCATCTATTTGTAGCGAGGGTACGTGAAAAAATTCACATGTTTTACCATCTCAGAGGGATTCAGGTTCTGGCTACGTCGAGATTTTGGCCTAAATTACTCGTACTCTGACATCTCATGTGTTGTCATCATAGAGGGATCCATGTACTGGCTATGTGGACATCGTGGCCAGTAATACTTGGTCTCTGATATCACATGTGTTGTCATTATAGAGGGAATCATGTACTGGCTATGTGGACATCGTGTCCAGTAATACTTGGTCTCTGACATCCCATGTGTTGTCATTATAGAGGGATTCATGTACTGGCTATGTGGACATCGTGTCCAGTAATACTTGGTCTCTGACATCACATGTGTTGTCATCATAGAGGGATTCATGTCCTGGCTATGTGGACATCGTGTCCAGTAATACTTGGTCACTGACATCCCATGTGTTGTCATTATAGAGGGATTCATGTACTGGCTATGTGGACATCGTGTCCAGTAATACTTGGTCTCTGACATCTCATGTGTTGGAATTATAGAGGGAATCATGTACTGGCTATGTGGGCATCGTGTCCAGTAATACTTGGTCTCTGACATCACATGTGTTGTCATCATAGAGGGATTCATGTCCTGGCTATGTGGAAATCGTGGCCAGTAATACTTGGTCTCTGACATTTCATTTGTTGTCATTATAGAGGGAATCATGTGCTGGCTATGTGGACATCGTGTCCAGTAATATTTGGTCTCTGATATCCCATGTGTTGTCATTATAGAGGGATTCATGTACTGGCTATGTGGACATCGTGTCCAGTAATACTTGGTCTCTGACATCACATGTTATGTCATCATAGAGAGATTCATGTCCTGGCTATGTGGACATCGTGGCCAGTAATACTTGGTCTCCTTGACATTATATCATTGGTCAATCCAGGGCTAATGATGACATTAAAGAACTCTAAGGATGGTACAGTAAAGAGAATAAAATTGTCCATGTCTAAAGTCCACTAGGTTAGTCCATTGTAGCCAGAAGTCCCCAACCCTACTTGTTACCAATTGTTGCTAACCACTCGAGCAAAGCGCATCCAATCGATCTAAAGCGAACCAAAGCGAATCAAAGCTAATCTAAGCGAATCAAAGTGACTAAAAGCGAAGAAATGGGCAATTGCCTTAAAAGTGGGTGACACAATTCCATCGTTTGTTTGACATTGATCTCTATTGATTTTCGACAACAAAATCTACGAGAAATGTGAAGATAATTATCTCAAGATCCTCACAAAATATTTAATTATCTGTTTCCCGCCGAATTCGGCCAAAACATGGTCGCAATTTTGATTCGAAAGGAGTTTCTTGAGAATTGATGTATAGAATTTTATCAACACCTTTTTTATGATCGAATTTATGAATATATATGTCACATTCTGCTTATAAATTATTTGTAGATGTAAATTTTACGCTGTTAGGATTTATGTAAATATTTGTAACTATATAAAAGAGACGCGTGATTGAAATAAATTGAGTCAGAAGATTGCAACGTTTCTTTCTTCATTCACGCAAACAATAACTCCCTGCATATTGGCGTGTGCGAATCCTTAGAATCGTTTCATATATATATATTTTAGAAATTTTTATATATCAAAATTTTTGAAATAACTTAAAAGGATAATAAATAAATCTACAAAATCCTAAAATCTCAAAAGAAAGGATTCAATGAAGTTAAAATAGGTTCAAATGCACTATATGGATAGTTTACAATTGCTCTTTCTTGCGGTTTTTGCATCTTTGGAAAGATTATCACATCAAATCGAGGGTCATAATGATTTTATATTTTTTATGCAAATCTTTATACGCCTAACATAAAAGAATTTATTCAAATTTTTATATGGCGGCAAACTATTTTGATATGAATACTTTTTTGACATAAATGGAACTCTCTATGAGAGAGGATTTATCTCTTTCTCCATTTTTGTGATGTTATTTTGTATTCTCACATGATACATCGTCCAATATATTATGAATTATGAGTTACAAGATCTCTTTGAACAAGAGCTGATGATATTTTGAATTTTATTTGAAAGAAAGGAGTTTCAGAACTATTTGCATGTGTCTAAACAAACAATATAAATTAAATCAGCAATTACACAGCTTGTATCCTTCATCCTGTGTACATACAGTTTATATTTTATAACTACCATGTATAAATACACTGTATGTGCGACTCTTTAAGCTGGAAACCCTTTTTAGTTGATACTTGATTTTTGGCGCTTTATTCTTATACTTATATTCAGAGCGAAACCTCGCCTTTCTAACTTTAACATTACTGAGAAAAACTATTTTTAAAAAGGAATAACTATAAAGAGATAAACAAATATGCTATATTATTGTTTTCTCATATATGTCTACCATCATACAATTATTTCATGCCTCTATTTTTTTATTAAATCGCGTAAGGTAATTTGATAACAATAACAACGAGTATTTACATAAATAATTTTATTCAGAGTGCTTGAATATACATTTTAATATATTTTAAGAAATAACTTTTTAAAACATTATTAAGGTGGAGCGAAAACCTAAAAGAGCGTTTTATTTCACAATATTTTAGAGTTTTCTAAATATATTTGTTACAATAATCAATTTTACATCAGATATTTCAACAATGATTAGAGAGCACAACTGTTAGATTATTTTCAATAGATTGGTTGTTCGTTAGCAGCATTCATAGTTTAATGTCTATAGCCAGTATTTAAATTGTGCCGTTAGAAATATTCATGAAATTGTTCATGGATTTCATTCTTGTATTTCCCTCCAGTAATTCACTCTGAGTGTTGGACATGTTGTCCAGACCTGCTGGTTCTCTCAATCGTCTCCAGTATTCTCAATCACTCCGCGATCATTTTATAACTTCTTCATTGTTTGGTCTGTCAATCCATGGTATTCCTAGCACGGATAGAAAGTCTATAGCAGAACAATTTACATATTTCTAAGAGTTCAGGTATATATCGGGGGGGGGGGGGTCATATATTCATTTTCTTCAAATGGAGATCATCATAATTAAATATTTTTAATCGACAAGGTTTTTAATGTTAAAATATTTTTCCTTTTAAATGTTACTTCCTTTAGAATATTTTTGTCTTTCCATTTCTTCAACTTTATATTTTACTTTTAGAACTCTTTGACTGTGAAAATTGAAGCCTTATTATTAAAGTGTTTGCCTTCTCATAAAAAATGACACAAATATATTGTGGGCTCGAGTTTGTGTAATTTATCGGTTTAGTCATTAATTCCAAGTTTTGGTTCGAAATGATGGCAGTTCAATCTGTTCAATATGAGAGGATTGACAATTTACAATTAAAAACAGTTTATTGATATCTAGTCAACAGTAGGGAAGGAGGTTACAGTTTAAAATATGAGAGGATTGTCATACACTGTTTTACAGGATGGTCACTCATTGTCTAACAGGATGATCACTCATTGTCTTACAGGATGGTCACTCATTGTCTTACAGGATGGTCACCGATTGTCGTATAGGATGGTCACTAATTGTCCTATGGGATGGAAACAGATTGTCTTTCAGGATGTTCACTGATTGTCTTACAGCAGTGATTCTCAACCACTGTGCCGCGGTAATTTTGTGTGCCGCGAAATTCTAAAAATGTGCCGCCGAATTTTAGTCATATGATTATGTTCACGTTTGTATTGGTTTTTCTTTTTTTCTTTTTCATTTTTTTACTTTTTAAAATAACGAAATTAGCAAATTGAATGTTAGAGATGTATATTACTTATATTTTGAATAGAAATATTGATACATAATTTGAATTTTCTTGCATTCAAGTTAGCAAAAGTGTGCCGCGAAATTCTAAAATTGTGCCGCCAAATTTTCAGACCTTTAAAATAATGCCGCAACAAAAAAAAAAAGGTTGAGAATCACTGTCTTACAGGATGGTCAATTACTATCTTACAGAATGTTACTCTTAGAGATCTCTATTGCATTTAATGCTTGTGTTCTGAATATTTCAATCTAGTACATAGGACCATGATGGTATGGCTGGTAAAGCTGTTGTCTCAAACGCTGAAGTTGTGAACAATTTCAAAGAATGGAAACTCGTGGTTCTACAGGTTTGTACTTGTACATAGCCTTAGTATTAAAGGGTGAAGTTGTCTTGGACTGGGGCCTATTTCCTACAAAACATGAAGATCTACAATATGATATTTGTGTACAGGACCCCCTCCAGAGGAGAGGCCGCGAAAGACGGTGAGGTTCGCCATGCTGGCCGAGGTGGAGGTGTGCGTTAAACGTATGCCTCCCCTCTTCCACCACGTGGCCCGCGGCCAACAAGTAAGTTCACCCACTGACATTTCTGTGGACATTGTGGCAATGTTGGCGTGTGGTTACAGTTTGTTCGCCAAGGGCCGGAGACCACGGCGGCCAGGAGATTCTGGTGAGTGTACTTATTATCTCGTTTAGATTGGTCTTTCATAGAACTGCGCTTACTCATAGAACTGCGAGTCTTTATTCCATTTTTGTGTTTATGCATTATTTTAAATCCCATCCCCTTCTTTTAGGCTTTATTCAGTTTTTGAATTATTTAAATGGAGCTGTATGACGCTATTATATCTAGTTCCAAGAACCCCAAGTATATGAAAGTTTTTATCTTCTTTCAGTTGATATGTGTGCGAGAAAGGGAATTTCTTTTATAGTTAACTTTCGTTCCATGGCTTGAGATTTTTACTTTTATAAGAGTAAATAAAACTCTATATAGCAATAAGTAAATTAAGGTAAATTAATTTCATATTAAATATTCAATATACTCCTATACATAAAACAATGTTCAACAACCAACAAAGTATGATATGCGCAGGCCGCCCCTGTGGCTCATCAAGTGGCGCCAGCGCCGGCGGTCCCAGGAGCGGGAGCGACGTAAGTACTGCAGACTTTACATAGTCAAATTCCATTTACAATACAGAACTATATATACATATGTTGGGTGTTTATAATGACTATTTTGTGGTAATATGGCCCATTCATATATACATATTGTCGCATACCTCGACATATTTGCATAGTATTGTTTTGTTTTATATATTTTACATGCTGTTTCTTATGATAGGTGAATATATTTGCATGTCCTTCCGTAATGCCCGGTGATGCCGCATTTGTTACACTCTATGTCTTTTGCTGGGCACTGGTCACGGCGGTGTCTTGGGTTAGCCCCACATCCGGAGCAGGGGTCGTTAGGATCATAGGGTTTCTGAAAGAAACGGTTGGCCTTAGGTGAGGTTTCAGACGAGCTGGCTTGTTGATGCTTGTAGGTTGATGGTGCACGTCTGGTTGCAATGAAGGCTTCGGGGGAGGTGGTTGGGGAGCGTGAAAGAGTCGCGCCCACGGCGGTAGCACTCTCATGTGCGAGGCAAATTGAGAGGACTCGGTCCAGGGAGAGGTCGGAATTGTACTGCTCCGCCAGTACTTTTCGTTGGAGGTCTTTATCAAACAGGCCACATATTAACCTGTCACGGATACGGAGTTGCTGTTGATAACCAGCAAGGGCAAACGTTTTCCCACAAGCTCTTTTTGTGCATCTTGTAATACACGGGTCGCCGCATGTGCTGCACTTAAAATCCAGCTCATGTGCACACGAGTCATCAAGAGCTTTAAGGGCTGCGAAGTAGCGATCCACCGATTCTCCGGTTTGTTGGTCCCTACGATGAAAATCTTGCCGATCAAGGAGGGGGTTTCGCTTCTTGCGTAGGTAGGCCTCGAGAGCATTCACGGCTTCATCGAGGGTGGTGATGGTAGAAATATGAAGGCGGCCTGATTGCCAAAGGATGGTCCATTCGGAATGGAGGGCGGCACGCAAAGTCACTTGCTGTGTGGATAGCGGGAAGGTGGCTACTTGTTGGGCGTCCACGTAGTCGTTCCAACGTTGTTTCCAATCGCGGAAAAAAGACATCGTTAACTCCTCCGGGGAAGCCAGTTTAGGAAGCTGGATGATTTTTGTGGCGTGGTGAGGAGGAGCTCCTAATGGGACTGTCGGTGTGGGATTCCGAGTAGCCATCTGCTGCAACAGTGCGGCTATGGACCTGAGGATGTCGGTGCTGGTCGGCGAGGCAGGGTTCTCTGGAGGGGTTTGGAATGGTCGGCGATTCCTTCTTGAGGGCATCTTGATTACTAATTGTCACTGAGCTGTCACTTAAAAAACGGCTATAATTAACCGAATGTCGACTGCGCCATGTTCTACCGCGTTAGGGTAAAGGTTCGAGCTGCAGTGAGAACTATAAATTAATAATTTATATTTTAATAAGTGTCCAAAAATTACATACAATTATAAGAGGCAGGTGGAGTACAGTTTTTACTCCACCAGCGCCTAGAGTATTATATAAGGGAAGGAACCGCTGCAGGTTGTAGCGACGCGCGGTAAACAGCCGGCGACATCAGGCGGTGTCTTGGGTTAGCCCCACATCCGGAGCAGGGGTCGTTAGGATCATAGGGTTTCTGAAAGAAACGGTTGGCCTTAGGTGAGGTTTCAGACGAGCTGGCTTGTTGATGCTTGTAGGTTGATGGTGCACGTCTGGTTGCAATGAAGGCTTCGGGGGAGGTGGTTGGGGAGGGTGAAAGAGTCGCGCCCACGGCGGTAGCACTCTCATGTGCGATGCAAATTGAGAGGACTCGGTCCAGGGAGAGGTCGGAATTGTACTGCTCCGCCAGTACTTTTCGTTGGAGGTCTTTATCAAACAGGCCACATATTAACCTGTCACAGATACGGAGTTGCTGTTGATAACCAGCAAGGGCAAACGTTTTCCCACAAGCTCTTTTTGTGCATATTGTAATACACGGGTCGCCGCATGTGCTGCACTTAAAATCCAGCTCATGTGCACACGAGTCATCAAGCGCTTTAAGGGCTGCGAAGTAGCGATCCACCGATTCTCCGGTTTGTTGGTCCCTACGATGAAAATCTTGCCGATCAAGGAGGGGGTTTCGCTTCTTGCGTAGGTAGGCCTCGAGAGCATTCATGGCTTCATCGAGGGTGGTGGTGGTAGAAATATGAAGGCGGCCTGATTGCCAAAGGATGGTCCATTCGGAATGGAGGGCGGCACGCAAAGTCACTTGCTGTGTGGATAGCGGGAAGGTGGCTACTTGTTGGGCGTCCACGTAGTCGTTCCAACGTTGTTTCCAATCGCGGAAAAAAGACATCGTTAACTCCTCCGGGGAAGCCAGTTTAGGAAGCTGGATGATTTTTGTGGCGTGGTGAGAAGGAGCTCCTAATGGGACTGTCGGTGTCGGATTCCGAGTAGCCATCTGCTGCAACAGTGCGGCTATGGACCTGAGGATGTCGGTGCTGGTCGGCGAGGCAGGGTTCTCTGGAGGGGTTTGGGATGGTCGGCGATTCCTTCTTGAGGGCATCTTGATTACTAATTGTCACTGAGCTGTCACTTAAAAAACGGCTATAATTAACCGAATGTCGACTGCGCCATGTTCTACCGCGTTAGGGTAAAGGTTCGAGCTGCAGTGAGAACTATAAATTAATAATTTATATTTTAATAAGTGTCCAAAAATTACATACAATTATAAGAGGCAGGTGGAGTACAGTTTTTACTCCACCAGCGCCTAGAGTATTATATAATGGAAGGAACCGCTGCAGGTTGTAGCGACGCGCGGTAAACAGCCGGCGATATCAGGCGGTGTTCGAAAAGTGCGCGCGCAGCCCCCGGTGCGCGCGCAGGCCGGCTGGCCAGCTCGCAGAATTCCCGGCGTCCCATGCCAGCGTCGCCCGCTGGCATCCTCTTATCTCACATAGTATTGTTTTGTTTTATATATTTTACATGCTGTTTCTTATGATAGGTGAATATATTTGCATGTCCGCGAGTAGCGCGATGTATATATATATAGGTGAAGAGAATAATAAAGTTAGAGTTTCTTTTGTGTGAAATCTTCTCGTGTTAATTCTAACTCGTTCTTTTGATTGGAACCTTACAACATGGCGCAGCCGACGACAGGACGAAGAAGTGAAGGATCCTCAGGATCGACCATGGAATGCCTCCTCAGGGAAATGGTGGAGCAGCAAAGCTTGATGATGAGCATTCTTTGAGGAAATATGAAAGAAGAATATCTCAGCGAAGAGGATTACTATGAACAAAAGGAATATCTCAAATATTCAGTTGTTGAAGATGTAGACGAAGAAGAAGAGGCAAATATTGAGTCTCTAAAAAGTCTTGAAAAGTCTGAAATTAGGACGATGGTGAAGCAGCAACGTTTGATAATGGACTTACTTTTCGAAGTTGAAGAAAGTGAAAAATCTCAAGTTGAGAAAAATTCAGTTGTAGAAACGGAAGAAAGTGAAAAAGCCGAAATTGAGAAAAAATCCGTTGAAGCAGATGAAAGTGAAAAGGCTGAAGTTGAAAAAAATTCTGGTGAAGTTGAAGAAAGCGAAAAAGCTCAAGTTGATAAAAGGTCAGTTTTAGGAACTGGAAGTGCAGAGCCTATTACGAAAGAGGTAGATGTGATTGCTGGTATTGATGCAGATAATGCAGGACTTTGTGATCTTGATGATGCCACTTACACTCAAGCTGGGGAAATTGACAAAGATTCAGAGAATACAGAAGAAATTTCTGATTACATTATTGATGTTCCTACTACTCAAGCTGGGGATATTGACAATAATACAGGGAATACAGAGGAAATTTCTGATTGCATTATTGATGTTCCTACCACTCAAGCTGGGGATATTGGCAATAATACAGGGAATACAGAGGAAATTTCTGATTGCATTATTGATGTTCCTAACACTCAAGCTGGGGAAATTGATACAGATATAGAGAATACAGAAGAAAATTCTGATTACATTATTGATGTTCCTACTACTCAAGCTGGGGATATTGACAATAATACAGGGAATACAGAGGAAATTTCTGATTGCATTATTGATGTTCCTAACACTCAAGCTGGGGAAATTGATACAGATATAGAGAATACAGAAGAAATTTCTGATTGCATTATTGATGTTCCTAACACTCAAGCTGGGGAAATTGACAGAGATTCAGAGAATACAGAAAAACTTTCTGATTGCATTATTGATATCCCTGACACCCAAGCTGGAGAAAAAGAACCTATTAGGGAGTCTGGTACTGGCGAAAAGAAACCTACTAAGGAGTCTGGTACTGGCAAAAAAAGAACCAAAGCCTGGTACCGGCGAAGAAGCACCTCCAAAGGAGTTGAGCCTCCCCACCACCTGGAATAACAGAAACACCATCACCGAAGACATGAAGTTATTGAAAAGAGCTTTGAGAGAGCTACCGTGTTACGATATTCTATTGGAAACTCTCAAAAAAGGAATTTATTCGTTTCAAACAAGCGGTGAAAAAAGAAATATGAAATTAGGAATATGTGATGCTATTATCTGCCATGGAATAGGTGATTTCGATAAATGCAATCACGCAAGATGTCGTTTGTTAATATTAAAGAAATTAACACGCTGCCAAAAAGTTTGGATTTATGCTAAAGAATTCAGCCAGATGCAAAAAAGCATGCTTGATAAATACGACATTGGAATGATGCAAATTTCAGAGATAGAAAGTGGATTCAGAAGAGAAGCTGAAGGACTTGAGGAATTGCTAACAGCATCCGTACATAATGCTCTTGTAACCTTCGCTGATATTTTCGAAGGAAAAAGAATGAAATATGTAGGAAAAGGTGTCCATTGTATTTGCTATGGTGAAGTCTTATCAAGCGACAAGTTTTCAACTATTTATAGAATTGGACGATTGAATTTAAAAAGACGTTCATGGGGACAGTCTACTGCTGGGGAATTTGAGGAATATGACGAGCCTGTGCTGGCATATCTTAAAGACGTAGGTAGACCAGCATCTATAGGACATTTATATAACCTGATTCCTAAGTGGACTAATCCCATGTTATTCGTTGGCAATGAAGGCAAACCTTTTGTTTTTTTACCAGTATGTTTTCAAGCACGATCATGGTATGATGTGGTGTAACCAGATTAGAGAAGCGCTAAAACACTTGGATTTGAATGAGATACATAACCACGATATCAATGGCGTAGACTTTTCCAATGACGCAGCAAAAAGGGACAATTGCATCCCTTACACTATGGAGCCTCTTCAGAAACCTGATAAAGTGAATTCTAAACACGGAGATAAAGAAGATGGTAAAATCCATATAACTGAAGAAATTATTATACGAGATGATGAACTTCTTCCTGCATCTGATACTATTGATGGTCATGAATGTAGATGGGATGAAATCGAACGAAGCGATGCTTTTAAAAAGGAAATAAATATTTTTGATGCTTTAAGAACCTTACAAGGTAGTGCTCAAGCCAATCTTTGTTATCCTAAAGATTTTTGGATTGTTCGTGATTTTGGATCTAAATGTTTTTCAAATATTATTGAAGATGGTGACAAGAATAATTTGGATTGGCATGATATGAATTTATCTCATTTTATCTTTTTCTATCCTGAATATGGAGGAGAGAATTATGAAATCCCAACCAACAACTGCATAGCCAAGTTGACTGATTTTGAGATATCTCGACTTGTAGAGAATGATGATCCTAATCCGAATGTTTTTTACGAGAATGTTCCTCAGCTAATTTGGACCCATAATGAAATACGAGAATTTAACTCTGCTTGTGAAGTGCATACTGAATCCATTGAGGAGACATCAACGCAGATTACCGCCGAAGAAAGTCAAAGATCTCATTCGGAAACTGAAGACTTGGATGAGTTGGGAGTCCCATATCTCTGGCTAGTTGTCTTGAAGAAAGCTCCTCAGGCCAGCAAGTATATCCAACCCTATGACTGTTCTAAACCTGCAGACGATGCCTCTAGACCTGCAGACGATACCTCTGGACCTGCAGACGATACCTCTAGGCCTGCAGACGATACCTCTAGGCCTGCAAACGATACCTCTAGACCTGCAGACGATACCTCTAGGTCTGCAAACGATACCTCTAGACCTGCAGACGATACCTCTAGGTCTGCAAACGATACCTCTAGGTCTGCAAACGATACCTCTAGACCTGCAGACGATACCTCTAGGCCTGCAGACCATACCTCTAAGCCTTCAGACGATTCCTCTGGGCCTTCAGATCTTCAACGAAATAAGAGACCTTCAAAAGAGTCTCATCACAGGAGTGATGAGAGGTCATGGAGGGGGAGTCTGTCGCATACCTCGACATATTTGCATAGTATTGTTTTGTTTTATATATTTTACATGTTGTTTCTTATGATAGGTGAATATATTTGCATGTCCGCGAGTAGCGCGATGTATATATATAGGTGAAGAGAATAATAAAGTTAGAGTTTCTTTTGTGTGAAATCTTCTCGTGTTAATTCTAACTCGTTCTTTTGATTGGAACCTTACACATATTATAGAGCTTCTGTTTTATATTGGAGACTTCAAAGGTCATGAAATTTAGTTTTGATGATTATTCTGTAAATCTTCATGTCTTTTTAGTTATAATTCAAGAGTACATGATGCGACAACTCTCTCGTCTTTATACTTAATTTCAGATAGCAGCAGACCTAATATTATTTCGAATTTGAAAAAAAAAGTCTATTTGTAAAGTAATTTAAGAGTTTCCTGAAAAATTAAATTTGTTATCTCACATAGGATTATAAGGTTCATACGCAGCTCATAAATTACCTTGTGTCTAATTGTTCTTATATTTCTCTAATGAATGCAACATAGCAAGTATCCTGTAGTAAATTACATGTGTGTAATGTTCACTCTTTTTTCCAGGGAGGCGACGTTAAACGCCCTCGAAGAAGCACGACCAGCGCCGCAGCTGTGGCCCTAGAGGCGAGAGCGGCGCTACAACCGGTCCATTGTGTGGCCGCTCAAGGCGACGGGACCTAGGATGGCGAAGAACCACGAGCATGAACAGCGCCGTAGCTTTGGCCCTAGAGGCGAGAGCGGCCCTTCAACTGGTCTATCGTGTGGCCACTCAAGGCGACGGGACCAGTGGTGGCGAAGAGCCACGAGCATGACCAGCGCCGTAGCTGTGGCCCAAGAGGCGAGAGCGGCGCTTCAACCGGTCCAATGTGCAGCCACTCGAGGCGACGGGACCTAGGATGGCGAAGAACCACGAGCATGATCAGCGTCGTAGCTGTGGCCCTAGAGGCGAGAGCGGCTCTCCAATCGGTCCATCGTGTGGCCACTCAAGGCGACGGGACCAGTGATGGCGAAGATACACGAGCTTGACCAGCGTTGCAACTGTGGCCCCAGAGGCGAGAGCGGCGCTACAACCGGTCCAATGTGCAGCCACTCGAGGCGACGGGACCTAGGATGGCGAAGAACCACGAGCATGATCAGCGTCGTAGCTGTGGCCCTAGAGGCGAGAGCGGCTCTCCAATCGGTCCATCGTGTGGCCACTCAAGGCGACGGGACCAGTGATGGCGAAGATACACGAGCTTGACCAGCGTTGCAACTGTGGCCCCAGAGGCGAGAGCGGCGCTACAACCGTTCCAATGTGCAGCCACTCAAGGCGATGGGACCTAGGATGGCGAAGAGCCACGAGCATGACCAGGGCCGTAGCTGTGGCCCCTGAGGCGAGAGCGGTGCTACAACCGGTCCAATGTGCAGCCACTAAAGGCGACGGGACCTAGGATGGCGAAGAACCACGAGCATGACCAGCGCCGTAGCTGTGGCCCTAGAGGCGAGAGCGGCTCTTCAATCGGTCCATCGTGTGGCCACTCAAGGCGACGGACCAGTGATGGCGAAGATACACGAGCTCGACCAGCGTTGCAACTGTGGCCCCAGAGGCGAGAGCGGCGCTACAACCGGTCCAATGTGCAGCCACTCAAGGCGACGGGACCTAGGATGGCGAAGAACCACGAGCATGACCAGCGCCGTAGCTGTGGCCCTAGAGGCGAGAGCGGCTCTTCAATCGGTCCATCGTGTGGCCACTCAAGGTGACGGGACCAGTGATGGCGAAGATACACGAGCTTGACCAGCGTTGCAACTGTGGCCCCAGAGGCGAGAGCGGCACTACAACCGGTCCAATGTGCAGCCACTCAAGGCGATGGGACCTAGGATGGCGAAGAGCCACGAGCATGACCAGGGCAGTAGCTGTGGCCCCTGAGGCGAGAGCGGTGCTACAACCGGTCCAATGTGCAGCCACTCAAGGCGACAGGACCTTAGACGCGAAAAGAGACGACCATGACCAGCGCCGTAGCTGTGGCCTCAGAGGCGAGGCAGCGCTTCAACCGGTCCAATGTGCAGCCACTCAAGGCGACTGCTCTAGGTAGACTGCCACATGCAACGCAGCAGCTGACATCTCAATTAAAAATCTTTTGCTTCCAATAAATTTTAAAATAAAATAAATCGTTTCATTTGAGTGATAACTCTATCAAGATTTTCATTTAACATTCAACTTCTCTTATAAACTCTGAGATATACTGAGTTATAACTCTTATAAACATTGATATTTTAGTTATTTGGTAAAATAATAATACTCAAATGAATCTACCATAGTAATAAAAAATAGAGACAACGATTCTACTAGAGCTATATATATTTGGTACATTCCAATATCCTCAATGTTAAATACGAACGACAATAATTTTTTAACATAAAATGGGTATCCAGCCAACGAGGTCTGATGAGGTTCAACTTTTTATTTTTGAAACCATCTGTGTTTTATTCATCCTCACAAGCCAATTTTACTCAAAACTTCGTTATAAGTAATAGTTTCATCTTTGTTTATATTAGTGTGGTGTGATTGAGAGAATGACCTTCAAGGTGGAAAGGGAAAGGATGCCCCAAGCAGAAAGGAATTGGGGATGTGTCTGCAAGTAGTAGCTGGAACGTAGGAAGGTATAATGTCTAAAATATCTCAAAAATGCGTAGTAACCGCGTCAGTTAGGTCTTTTTAAACATTTGAATCTGTGTTTTAATTGTCTTCTCAGAGGGAACGGGACGGTGAATCGAATGATGAATTTAACGGGCTTTGTGTATGAAGGCGAGATATTGTGTCAGACAACGAGGTCTGTTGAGGCTGAACCTTTTTCTAATTGAAACCCTCTCTTTTATTTATAAAAAAAATATTTTTAATCAAAACCACGTTCTTAGGTACACGCGCAGTTTCTGTATATGATTCTTAATTTATCCCTAATATATAAAAGTCAGTGTATCTATGTATGTATGTATGTATGTATGTCCCTCACCAAGACCTGTTAACTGCCTCAAAGTGGCATGTGATCCTGGACGGGCAGGCGAAGTATGTCTGGAGTTCTGAACTCCTAGTAGGGCCGCCAAAGGCATGAAGGCTGTTCCACTATGTCCATCTAATTGTTAACAGGCAAAGAGGCAAAGTCGTATCCCTACCTACAGGTGCCTCAGATGTCCCATCAACAGGAAACGCATCTAAATACTCAATTAATTCTGCTCCTCTCTATAATGCTGCACCATCCGTCGCGCAGAATAAAAAGGGATGCGTTCAGGACTTAGGCAGAGGGTCCTTTTCGAAAAGTAAGATACAGTCTTCATTTTTCTAGCGAAAAACACAACCTCTCAAAATATTACAATGTAACATAAATTGAATTTGTACCAATTCAGCAAGAACCAAGCTTGAAGAATCACTACAGATGGCAATAAAAAACCAAGTACAAATAATAGCCCTTCAAGAAAAAAAACTAAATAGCTCACATCACCTCAAGATGAAAGGATTCAATATACTAAGAAAGGATAGATCAAGTGGAGAAGGAGAACACTTGCATTTTTAATCCAAAATATTAAATACAGTGGAATACATAACCTTCAAGACAATAAAGTCAATTTAGAAATGCAGGAAATTACTTGGTACATCAACAATAATATCTCAAAAATATCTACAACCTTTAACATCCTCCAAATAATAAGCAACTAAATGAAGAACCCTTAGACTTAATCTTCTTACGTAATTCCATTATCTTAGGATACCTAAATGCACACCACCAACTTTGGGGCAGCGACACAAATAATTGCAGAGGCATAAAACTATTAGAATCACGGATGATAATGCTTTTGTCCTACCAAATGATGGTACTCATACTTATTATTCACACAGTTACAACAGCAGCAATGCTTTGGATTTAACCGTCATCTCTCCTTCACTATACGCCAATCTAACTGGACAATTTTAGATACAGTTGGAAGCGACCATAAACCAATCCTCACAACTATTAAATCTCAAAACTAACCCAGTAAAAGATAAAAGAAACTTCTGGAACTTCAGAAAGGCAACTGGGCCCTCTTCAAAGAAACTCTTGACAGAAGTACACCCAAACCAACTTCACTAATAATGTGGAAAAAGACTGGACCTCATTCCGCAACTCAATATTAAATGCTGCCTATAAATCCGTCCCAGAGGAAAAATCAAAAACTGGATCCCTAATTATAACTCCCAAGGAGAAATGAACCAACTCATTATTGAAAGAAATAAAACTCTAACTGAATTAGAATATTTAGGAGATAAGCACCTCCATCATCATGTATGTATGTATGTTTGTCGGCTATACACGTCCACAATACGTAACTAATCTGGCTTTAACAGTATATATAGTAGAAATTGCAAAAATTATAGTGAAAATTTCAGGTCTCTATCCCGAATATTCTTCGAGATATTTGCAAATTGCGTTGCACATTTGCCCTTTCGCTCGCAAACAGCGCCTCTAGCGGTGAAGATGGAAGATAATATCAGCTGACTTAATGTACATGTAAAACGTGTTTTAACAGAACAGAGAGAAAAATCTGGAAGAGATATTTATCGGTTTTTAGCCAAGAAAAAGTGAAATTGACAGGTTCTGGGCAAAAATAGTTGTTTTTTAGTCAGAAAATGATGATGAAAATATTGCTGTATCATGTTTGATTATCAGATACAAAATTATATCGGGAAAAATTCCAAAAAGAAGAGACCACGGGGGTGAGGCCAAGTCATTTTTATATTGCAGGAAAAAATTTCTAACAGAAAAACATTCATTCGAGCAGCAGACACAAAGCCAGATCATCTCTCTATAAAAATATCGCTTCTCAGACACAAGGTTTGGAGCGGGACGTTTCAAAAGAGTGACATCCACGGCGCCAATTTATATTTGTAACGAATAGTATTTGAAAATCAAAATATAAGAAATTTTCAAATAACTTTGTGAAAATTTACACTTTTATTTTTTATATTTTAAAAACACACAAAGTTTGGAGCGGGACGTTTCACAAGAGTGACATCCAAGGCGCCAATTTATAAATGTAACGAATAGTATTTGAAAATCAAAATATAAGAAATTTTCAAATAACTTTGTGAAAATTTACACTTTTATTTTTTATATTTTAAAAACACACACAGTTTGGAGCGGGACGTTTCACAAGAGTGACATCCACGGCGCCAATTTATAATTGAATAAAAACATTTAATCGGGCAAACCCCGGGCGTTTCCCGGGTCATTCGGCTAGTGACCTATAAATAAAGCAAAATTCTATATGGATCTTGTTTATGTGTGGCAAAAAACCTTATATATTTTCATTATAAGGAGTATTTTAATTATTTTTATCCATCAAGAGGTGTGGTATTGAGGTAATTTGGATAATCTAACTCAAAATTTGATTAGTCTTTTTAAAATTTGAAAAAAAAAATCGTTCTACTAATACAGGTAGAAGTTTGATTGGAAAAAAAACACGGGAACACACTGCTTTTCGTTCACTATAAATATATCACTCTAATAAGAGATAACAAAGGAGGACTCCAGATTTCAATAAGAGATGACAAAGAAGGTCCCCAAACCTCAATAAGGCAAAGAAGGACTCCAGTCTCTAATAAGAGAAGACAAAGGAAGACTACTGTCTCCAAAAATAGATCACAAAGGAGGACTCCAGATTTCAATAAGAGACGACACTGGAGAACTTCAGACACCAATAAGAGAAGACAAAGGAAGACTCCAGACACCAATAAGAGAAAAAAGGAGGACTCCAGACACTAAAAAGAGAAGACAAAGGAGGACTCCAGACACCAATAAGAAAAGACAAAGGAGGACATTCGACACCAAAAAGAAAAGACAAAGGAGGACTCCAGACACCAAAAAGAGAATACAAAGGAGGACTCCAGACACTAATAAGAGAAGACAACGGAGGACTCCAGACACCAATAAGAGAAAAAAGGAGGACTCCAGACACCAAAAAGAGAAGACAAAGGAGGACTCCAGACACGAATAAGAGAAGACAAAGGAGGACTCCAGACACCAAAAAGAAAAGACAAAGGAGGACTCTAGACACCAATAAGAGAAAACAAAGGAGGACTCCAGACACCAATAAGAGAAGACAAAGGAGGACTCGAGACTACAATAAGAGAAGAAAAAGGAGGACTCTAGAACTCAATAAGATTTAACAAAGGAGGACTCCTGACCGCAATAATAGAAGACAAAGGAGGACTACAGGCTACAATAGGAGACGACAAGGGAGGAATACAGACTTCAATAAGAGAGGGAAAAGGAGAAATCCAGACTCCGATAAGTAAAGACAAAGGAATGCGCCAGACAACAATAGGAGTCGACTTTTGAGGACTCCAGACTACAATAAGAGATGACAAATGAAGATTCTAAACTCGGCATGCGCTGGGACTGTGACCTATAAAATAACTGAGACCTCCGAGATGGAGGAACATAAAGGCATGGGCTAGTTAATGATGCAGTTTGTTCTCGGCCAATCAAATGACTCTTAAATATTCTCTCCTCTCATTTTTGGTGTGATCTCCTGAATTAAAATTCTGAGAACCCTGTTTTTCCTCTGTCGCCCTTTGAGTTCTGTCATTATTTATTGATATGAGGGTGATATTATTGGTTTTATAGAGTTTACTTTTTCATATTTGGGAATCAGATACATTCTCTATATATGTTCTTAATGGTATAATGGGAATCGGAATTTAATATATATTTTTTCATAAAATATTATGGATCATTAGCAACTATTAGTGATTTAGGATTGCTAGGTTAAACGAAGCTTCATATTAATGGGGCTTCGATTATTAAAAAAAAACCTGAATAGAAAAATATTTTATAAACAAGAGGGCGGAAATACTTTATACGACACCTTACCAGTCCTCAGTAGGGTTGTGATGTAATCCGAATACTCCTGGATATTGTTATGTCATACCCAGATTCCGTTCGTTTTCTTTGTCTAATCAGGATGCCACAAAGATACCCAAGTGAACTCAAAGGGATGAAGCAATAGTTAGCGCTTTATTATACGTGGCACTAAACAGAAAAATCACAATCAGTGGGACTTGCATTCATTCTTCCCATCAGAATAAGGCTTGTTAATATCACTCTTGGGAAACATTCCGCTCCACACTATACAGCTTGCACTACACCGCCTTGTAAGACACTCTGATGTTAGGCTCTCCTGGCACCACCTTGAAGGATCTTCCACACGCTCATACTCCCCGGATACATTTTCCCACGTCTTTCCCTTGGCGCTGATGTGACCAGACTCCTCTCCCACACAGAAATTCTGCTTTAAGCGCTTGCCATATGGAAGCTAGAGCATATGGAGTCCACCACTCATTCCCCAACTTCACTCTGGAATATTTTTATTGTTATCCATTTTACACTGCCCCCTTCCCAATCTGATTTGACCAGCGGCGCTGATCGGCGTCCCTTTGATCTCCCTGATGTCTCTGGCCACATAAGGCTCTTAAGACTCCCGGAAGCATAGCGGCAGGATTAGCGCCAACCCATGTTTGTAAAACCACATTCCAACTCGGGATTTTTTCCAACTATCAATCAGTGCCGACACCATTGATTTGTCTCGCTGCTTAGCATAGGGCGGTGGTTCTCTACCCGATGGCTGCCATATTTAACTACCTATTTCCATCGGGTAGGGATCCTTTGTATTGCGCTTTCTCTGCTTCCTTCCTCTCCAGCGACGGGGCTGTAGATCGTCGATCATTACAGTGAATGCGTTCAGCTGATCCACGTTGTCCATATCGGGGACGCCCGACATGTAATAGACCTTGTTAGATTTAAGACACGGCCAGAAAAATTCTTTCTTCTGTCGGTTTTGTATTTATTCGCAACTGGAGATTTCTTCTTCAACAAATTCTAGACCTGGACATCTCGATGATGTCCTTGCCCTGGAACATGGAATACTAAAAATTGCTGAAGGTCTCAGACCGCACAGTAGTTTCAATTTCGGCACAACTTTTTCTAGACGATGGTGGTTGGGTCTGCACCCTATCGGACGAAGAGCGAAGATGGTGGGTACACATTGTATTGCAGACCAAGGCGCTGATACGTTGCCCGCGCCTTCCGCGTCACAGACATTTTCGTCGCACTTACACAGAGCGTCCAATGCTCTATCCAGTTCAGTCGGGTCTCCGGCTCCAACTTCGGAGTGCTTCGAGCAACTAGTCTTTTGGCATTTAACAGAGCACCCTGCTCCGTCCGTCCCGTTGGATCGCTGCTGTAGTTCCTGATAGTCTGACATCGTTTTAAAAGTCAGCTACGCCATTGCATTGCAGCTCTCCACGATTGTTGTTTTTTTCATGGAGTATTTCAGTAAGAATTCCAGGGTTAAATTTCCGCACTGTGTATCACCTGTAGGGCACTCTCCTTCCGTCCGCTTGATTTGGTTCAAAACACTCATGCCACAGCCGTTGTCGGAGGCGGTCAGCTCGCCCTTCTCCGCTACACAACCAGTCTGGATAATTTCCTGCTGTCGACACTTTTCGGAGATCTGGATCAGGGAGAATCTTGTAGCGTAAATTCTGACGGTTCACTTACGACATCTCCCGACGTAGCGGTCTTTGTTGTGATGGTCTCGTCGGGTTTCCATCACCTGGAATCGGCTTTTTCCCCCTCAGACTTTGACTATAGGGGCTATTATTGATCTGATTGTTTTTTGAAAAACCAAAAGGATTTCATGGATGGTGTATATAGACCTTAACTTCGCAATACATGAGTGTGGCAGAACGTTTGACATTCCGGTTGTGCTCGAGTCGGCTCAATCGAGATTTCAACGGAGTGAAGAAAACATCTATTTTCTGGTCCATCGGGTTGGTTAGTTCTTCCGTCTTGTTTTTATATTAGCGCAAAACTAAATCTTCAAATAAAAGTAACTACTGCACCCCACTTCCTTACACCAAATGTTACGTCATACCCAGATGCTGTTCGTGTTCTTTGTCTAATCAGGATGCCAGAAAGATACAAACGTCAGTTCGAAGGGAGGCAGCAAAAGTTAGCGATTTATTATATGAGGCACTAAACAGAAAGAGTATAATGAGTGGGATTGGCATACAGCCTGCCCGTCAGAAGGATTCTTTGCGCCGTTATTATCACTCTTGGGATGCATTCCGCGTCACACCCGACATGTCCAGCCTGGGATACACCGCCGTGTAGGCCGCTCCGATGTTAGGCTCTCCTGGTACCGTCTTGCAGGATCATACACACTCTCACACTCTCCGGGGACAACTTCCCACGTCTTCTACTTGTCGCCGATGTAACGAGACTCTCTCCTCCCCCACATAGGAATGCTGTTTTTAGCGCTTGCCACATGGCAGCTGGAGCAGCAGGAGTCCACTCCTCTTTCCCTAACTTTACTCTGGAATATCGGCCTTATTATCCATTTTACAATATCCATGTAGACTGATTGTTCGAAAGTGCGGTCCGAGCGCTCACTGCTACAACAGCAAGCTCTTTGTTTTAAATGATAGTCTTTGTTTGATGGCATTTTACCGTCCTGATTTTGTTTCATTTCAACTTGCAGTGAGAATCTCATTTGGGAGAAACATTTAAGTATGGGAGGTTTTCAGAAGGACTCAAGAGTTTCTTTATAAATTTTCAACCACTCGATATTTTGATTCAACTGCTTCGAATTGATCGGTCCAATAAATTGGATTTCCAGCTGTAGCGTTTTATCAGTTAACTCAACAGATTTTTCTGATTTAATCTGATGCCATTTTTAAATTTAAAAAAATCTGTTATAGGGTTAGGATTTAAAAAAAAATAGAATTATTATTGAATACTATTATCAAGGCCGCCTATAATTAGTAAATTATAATTTTGAGTGGAGTAGTTTGAAGGAAAGCTCGCGTCTCCTCGTAACGAGGGCAGGTGAATGAATTGCTATGTTTTCTTATCACAGAGGGATTCATGTTCTGGCTATGTTGAGATTTTGGCCTATAGTACTCGATCTCTGACATCACATGTGTTGTCATCTTAGAGGGATTCATGCCCTGGCTATGTGGACATCTTGGACAGTAATACTTGGTCTCTGACATCACATGTGTTGTCATCGTAAAGGGATTCATGTCCTGGCTATGTGGACATCGTGGCCAGTAATACTTGGTCTCTGACATCACATGTGTTGTTATCATAGAGGGATTCATGTCCTGGCTATGTATACATCGTGGCCAGTAATACTTGGTCTCTGACATCACATGTGTTGTCATCATAGAGGGATCCATGTCCTGGCTATGTGGACATCGTGGCCAGTAATACTTGGTCTCTGACATCACATGTGTTGTCATCATAGAGGGATCCATGTCCTGGCTATGTGGACATCGTGGCCAGTAATACTTGGTCTCTGACATCACATGTGTTGTCATCATAGAGGGATCCATGTCCTGGCTATGTGGACATCGTGGCCAGTAATAGTTGGTCTCTGACATCACATGTGTTGCCATCATAGAGAGATTCATGTCCTGGCTATGTGGACATCGTGGCCAGTAATACTTGGTCCCTGACATCACATGTGTTGTCATCATAGAGGGATTCATGTCCTGGCTATGTGGACATAGTGTCCAGTAATACTTGGTCTCTGATATCACATGTGTTGTCATCATAGAGGGATTCATGTCCTGGCTATGTGGACATCGTGGCCAGTAATACTTGGGCTCTGATATCACATGTGTTGTCATCATTAAGGGATTCATGTCCTGGCTATGTGGACATCGTGTCCAGTAATACTTGGTCTCTGACATCTCATGT